>JARFJB010001442.1:5305000-5542500 GCA_036346205.1 Vesta saturnalis
AGTGATAAAGAAATGTTGTTTTGTTTAGAGATTTAGCGGACAAAAAAACTGTTTGACATTTTCCTGTATAGATTTCAAAAACCATAACTGAAATCTCAAAGTGCCCTTATCGGAAAGGGATTTTCTATTTAACTACTCGAAAAATGGCAAAACCCCATGTCGACGTAAAAGTTAGTAAAACACTTGAAAATAAATTAAAAAAGCGCAAAACTATGGAGGTAGAAGGAAAACAAAAGACATCTCTTCCAAGAAGCCGAAAGAGATAACCAGATTCAATGACCCAGAGTACGTGCTTCGAGTGAAGGTAGTCACATTAAAGATTATTCTAAAAAAAAAATAATAAAACTGTTGTGGCGGAAACCTGTCCTTCAACAATGAGAATAAAGCTTCCAAGTTTAGCACAAACCTGTGATAAAACAGGTGCCTCCGTTAGATCTGCCGCAGTTCTCGTAAATGCAGGTTTGAAAGATATGGGAATTTTAAGCAAAGAAAACCCCTATAAGACTATCCACCGAGAAAATAAGGAGAGAGAGAATAAAGCCGCCACGGATCTTAAAAGAAAAGATAAAGAAATATCATTTCCAGTATATGGTATATAATTTGAAGGACCAAAAAACCAAACAATAATACAAATATATAAAATTATTATTAGTAAATTATTGTTCCAGATCTTATTCGTCTGAAAAATGGAGGTAGAAAGAAAACAAAAGACATCTCTTCCAAGAAGCCGAAAGAGATAACCAGATTCAATGACCCAGAGTACGTGCTTCGAGTGAAGGCAGTCACATTAAAGATTATTCTAAAAAAAAAATAATAAAACTGTTGTGGCGGAAACCTCTCAGTCTCAGTAAAAAGGATCTCGAGTACTATGTAACAGATCTGGAATCAGACACTTCTGATGGTGATGATTCCGAAGTAGACGACCACAAGCGTTCCGATAGTCTATCGGAATCTGACCATGAGGAAATTGCTTCTGATGTCGATGATCTTCAAAGTTCTTCAGATATGGAGCAGGTGCCACAGGAAGATTCAAATGCCATGTTAGGTAAAGATGGAACGCAGTAGATGTCCAACCCTCCACCAGAAAGCCGCACTCGCTCACATAATATTATTACTGGATCTCAAGTCAGTAAAGTTGTTTTTCCTTGAAGAAGAATTCTTGAAGAACCTCTGGATGCTTTTTTTCTGTATATAGACAGCAATATTATAAATAATATAGTAAAATTTACGAATTTAGAAGCTCATCGGGTTCTCCAGTCTCTACAAAACAAAAAGAAGGATTGGAAAGACTGTGATAATGTTGAAATGTACGCTTTCATTGGAGTATTATTGACAGCAGGTCATTTGAAACAACACCATACAAACTACGTGGTACTTTGGAATCCAGTTCATGAGCCGCCGATCTTTCGCGCAACGATGGGTTTACAACAATTCAAGGCTCTTCTAAAGTTTATCCGGTTTGACAAGGAAAAAAGAAGTGGGAGACGGAAGAAAGATAAGTTTGCTCCATTTAGAGACATATGGGAAAAAATAAATAACAACTTGGGAAAATATTATATCCCTGGAGCAAATCTTACTGTTGATGAACAGTTTCGTGGCTGACTTTCTTTTCGTCAGTACTTGCCATCAAAACCCGACGAGTACGGGATGAAAATATTTTGGATATGCGACTCTGATACTTTTTATCCACTAAAAGGACTACCATATTTAAGGAATCTGGAGTCAGCGCTCAAGGACTGGCTGCGCATGTAGTAGAAACTCTAACGGAACCATATTATTTCATAAACAGAAATGTAACACACGACTATGAATATGTTATCCAAAGGGTTGGCCACAGTTGGGACAGTCAGGAAGAACAAAAGATTTATTCCACCTCCATTTTTGTCAAATAAAAATAATGAATTACATTCATTTTTATTTGGATTTACCAAAAAATGCTCTGGTATCTCATGTCCCAAAATTGAATAAAGCCGTTATTCTTTTATCAACAATGCACTATATGCATCAATGTGCGAAGATAACAATAATAAACCTGAAATAAATATATATTATAAAAACGAAAGGACGAGTCGATTCACTTGATCAACTATGCCATGAGTATTTGTACAAGCGCAAAAGTAATCGATGGCCTTTTGTTTACTTTTGCAACGCCCTTGACATATGTGAAATTGCGGCTTATGTTATGTAGTCCAAAACATATCCAGATTGGAACAAAAGAAGGCATGACAAAAGAAGAGAGTTCCTAAAATCTTTATCAGAAAATCTTGTGATGCCTCACATAGCAAGACGTAAAAAATCAAAGTTGTTTCATCTAATAAAAAAAGCGATGCCACATCTGTCCCACTAAGAATGTAATGACCACTCATATGTTTCTAGGGTATGTAAATAATTACTTTTATAGCTGTTGACTCAAATATTTTTTCATTCCCTCGAAGATCTGTTTTGTTAGGTTTTTAAGACTATTTTTTAAAGTATGTAACCTGTTTTTTAAAATCCCATTTATTACTTTATTTTTAAAAATATATGAAAATAATGTTTATAAAGATTATAAATGCTTTAATTCATTGTATACGTATTATTTCATCCATAAAAAGTACTTAAACCTGTCTTATTAAATAGTGTGTCCAGCGGACACACGTACGGTTGTGTTACAAAAAGAGGTTATACCGACAAGGGTTAATATATTGTTTTGAGCTAGCAAAAATTTTAATTTCTTGTAACTATACCGTTCAAAAATATTTTTATTTGGCCTTTCAGGAAAATTTTGTAAATATAATTCCGATGCCACATTCTTATCACCTTCGGATAATATAAAACATTTTAACATGCAAAATTTTTCTGAATTTATATAATTAGGCATGTTAATAACTAAATTCCAAGATCACTTTGTTGAACACTTCTAATTTTTAATTTATTATTTGACATATAGGTATCATTTGTTTTTACTTAAATAAATCTCAGCCTCCTATGCCTACTGTGTATTCTTAATATAAAACGTAAATAAGAAAAAGTTAAAAAATCAATTAATTATTAAAATAGCATAGAGATGTTATATATTTTCGAAAAGCACAAAAAAAATGTCATAGCTAACTATGGTTTCCATATAAAAAAATACAACTTTATGTCGTATCTTTTTAAATTAAGGAGGTATTAAAAATGTGAATGCACTAACGGATTCTACTTAAGTGCCTTAAGAATGTTTTTACAGTTTGTCGATACATTTAGAAATAAAAAAGTTAGTCAAGTTTTTCAAAATCGCCATTTTTTTAATTTTGGCTAATTGCGCAATAACGGTCAGACATATCTTGATTATGAGTATTGGATCTTAATTAACACCAAAATCGAGCACAAGGACCCTTTATTACTTTTTGTCTATCTGTAATAGAAAGGGTACTTCCCATAAGAAAACACCAAAAATGAACCACCTTGTACAAATCAACGTGTAGAAATGAATACCATTAGTAAAATCCCTAGTAATATTGCCAAATATTTGAACCTACCGAATCACAATTGATACACCGGGCATTGTTTTCACCATACTTCTGCTACTTTATTAGTAGATGATGATTTGATATAACTGAAAAAACACGGAGGGTGGAAAAGTAGTAATGTTACTGAAGGTTATATTGCCGATTAGATTACTAATAAAACAGAAACGTTAAAAAAAAATATACGGTCAATCTACATCTCAAGTACAAGAAAATTTAAATGTGATATTAAATGTTTGTAACAGCTCCAATTCTTTTGAACCATCAACATCTGGCATAAACATTAACAATTGTCCAAATTGTACATTTAATTTTAACATGGTTAGTAAATGAATGGTTAGTTTTTAGTTATTTCGTTGGTGCATAAGAAAAGTGACACAACTCAAAAATCGTAGTTTTTGGGATAATTGATACAATGTATACAAAAACCACTTTACTTTTATGAGAATAAGAGTCACAAAGTTAGTTCATAACCTGAGCGGTAGAGGGCGCAAGTGTCACTTTTCTACTACGCAGGATTTACACGGTTTTGCTCATGAGCAATGACACAACCTCAGTTGTATCGAGTAAGACGTGGGGGACGCATCGGAGCTTTGAAGAAAAACGACACATTTAGAATTAACGGTGGATAAATAAGCTTTCTACGCAAGTTATTTTCAAGAAAAGCATCACATTTTGTGTTGGCATTTTTTTTTTGATAAGGTAAGTCCAATGTACCGTATATACTGATCTGTGTGTGTACTATTTCGTGTTAGCACATTTTTCTTGAATCATAAACTTCGTCCAAAATAATAATACAAGGAATAAAAGTATCCTTTTTTAATTGTGTCAATTTTCACGATTTTTCTAGCATTAATAAGAAAATATGTTTATCTTATTTATTGACAGTTTATAGAATTTCGTTATTTTTCCTAGTAAAGTTATATTTAGTAAAGTAACATTTCTGTGCGGTAAAGTGTCACTTTAATAAACGATTTTGTATTTATAGTAAAGTGACATTTCCATGCAGCAAAGTGCCACTTTAATGAACGATATTGTGTTCAGTAAAATAGTACATTATCAGTCAAAATGCGAAAGAATATTTTATTGTGTGTGTTATTTTAGAGATAAATATAAAAATTAGTAAAATACTTAAAAATAATTTAAAGCGCAAAACTGTGGAGGTAGAAAGAAAACAAAAGACATCTATTCCAAGAAGCCCTAAGAGATAACCAGATTCAATGGCCCAGAGTACATGCTTCGAGTGAAGGCAGTCACATTAAAGATTGTTCTAAAAAAAAAAATAATAAAAATGTTGTGGCAGAAACCTGTCCTTCAACAATGACAATAGTTTAGTGCTATCTGTGTATCGTTAATACAAAACTTAAAACATTGATGGAAAGAAAGTTCAATTTCTATTATATCGGACCAACAGGTATTGCACCCAATATGACAATACTATAATAAGTACCGCAATATCAAGAAGCCTATTAAAAGGCATGGTAAACTAAGTGATAAAGAAACGTTGTTTTGTTTAGAGATTTAGCGGACAAAAAAACTGTTTGACATTTTCCTGTATAGATTTCAAAAACCATAATTGAAATCTCAAAGTGCCCTTATCGGAAAGGGATTTTCTATTTAACTACTCGAAAAATGGCAAATGGCAATGTCGACGTAAAAGTTAGTAAAATACTTGAAAATAAATTAAAGCGCAAAACTATGGAGGTAGAAAGAAAACAAAAGACATCTCTTCCAAGAAGCCGAAAGAGATAACCAGATTCAATGACCCAGAGTACCTGCTTCGAGTGAAGGCAGTCACATTAAAGATTATTCTAAAAAAAATAATAAAAATGTTGTGGCAGAAACTTGTCCTTCAACAATAAGAATAAAGCTTCCAAGTTTAGCACAAACCAGTGATAAAACAGGTGCCTCCGATAGATCTGCCGCAGTTCTCGTAAATGCAGGTTTAAAAGATATGGGAATTTTAAGCAAAGAAAACCCTTGTAAGACTATCCACCGAGAAAATAAGGAGAGAGAGAGAGAATAAAGGCGCGCATGGATCTTAAAAGAAAAGATAGGGAAGTATCATTTCCAGTACATGGTAGATAATTTTAAGGACCGAAAAACCAAACAACAATATAAGTCAAAGCGAATAATTTTTTTTTAAAATCATAACGGAAAAGCGCATTGTACCGGTGTAGGAACCAGGATCCATGTATTTAAGTCATGTTTCTCTAAGTTCCGGCCATTTGAGAAGTATTAAAAAAAGTATTTTAGAATTCTGAGTGCAAAACATGGACCTTTCTGAACTGCAGGATTGGATGTGATGGTACGGTAGTTAATACCGGTGTCAAAAATAGAATACTAAGACAAATTGAAATATCCCCCGGACGATATTTGGTATGGTTTGTTTGATTGTTACACGCAAACGAATTCCGTTGAGTTATTTAATACAATATTTGGACAACAAAACTACTGGTCCTAAAGAATACTACGGTGAAATTGGAAAACAACTGGAAAACTGTGAAAAAATGCCTTCTAAGAAGTTTAAAGGAATCGAAACTGCTATGCCTGCAATTACCCTGGACGGACCTGAACTAATACCTATATGAAATCTGCACTGCATTTTGTACAGGACATGAAAATGTAAACTTTCACCATTATTACACATAATTAAAATATTTAGCGGTTGGGTTTAATTGGTGTATTTTTTTAAATTTATATATGAGTCTATACGTGTCGATAACAAGTATAGTTATCAGTTATCGTCCTCGGCGGTGTTAAAACCTTTAGAATTGTTCTTACACCTTAAACAATTATAAAAGATTTTACTACTACTGTGGACGATCACTGTAATTGTTATCGAAATAAATACAAAGATACTCCATTTAAACCCAAAAGCTAGGCATTTTAATTCTACAAGGCATATTTCCTTAAGTTTATCGCAGAGGGGACAAGGAAAATTAAGTCATTCCCGGTGGCTTACTACTGCCGATCGGATTTTGAGAGTATGTGTTGCAACCGAGAATCCATCACCTCATTTCAAAATATTAATGGAATATGTTATAAAAGTATATGCTGTTTCATGGTTTGAAATTAAAACTAAACCTTCTTGTAGACATGGCAGCAAGCATTTTTTTTACAATGATTCAAAAATCTAGATCTTGATCTAGATGTTACCACAGCAAATAAAAAACATTACTGATCCCATATTTCAAAGAAATGGGTACTTTGCTCATCCGGAAATGTAGTTATATTGGCTATGCTAGCTGATACTAGAAAACCAATAAAAATTAGGTCTTAGAAAGCTAGGGAAAATAAACAAGCTGTTACAGTTACTGAGCCTCCTCTTACAGCGACAATTTTAGATAATGATTCAGGGAAAATGATCTGAGATGCTCCAAGTGAAACTGATATTTTAAAGTTCCCTTGCCATTCACAAGCTGTAGAACGCTGCATCAAATTGGTAACTGAAGAAGTCTGCGGCTTTGACGCACGTGATGGACATATAAGGTTTCAAATAGTTTCTAGAACCTAGAACCGAATTACCAGTCTCTGAAACAAAATTTTAAAAGTAATTCCATGACTTGACCACGTTTAGTGAGGCAATTTCTGTAGGAATATTGAAGAAAATGATTAACTTTTAATACGAAATTACTGCTGTATTTTTTTAATGCTATGCTGTGAAGAATAATACTTTTTAAATGGAATCATTAACTTAACTACGACTTAAGGCTATTATAATAATAACTAAAGCTCGCTCTGCAGGAGGGAATAGATAACGAGTATGTTAATTAAACTGTAACCAAATATAGATGAATAGTTGGAAATAAAGGACGAATAGTATGAATAAAACCAACCATTATTATATGTTTGATGATGTTTTATTGCAATGAGTAGGTACTGGGTGTGACTTACCATTTATATTATTCCGTCACTTATTTATTTGGATTTTACAGGTAGATTTTACATTTATTATTAAAGCAATATTCTTCACCGTGTTCTTAAAATATACCCCAGATATAACTGGATGGTAGTAATGTTTTAATATAAATTAGGTTATGTAAGTTTTAACATTAAAGTGGTATTGAAACTTGCTTCTTGTTCATTTGTATAAAAAACGCTGCAAAATATACAATATCTTTCATAAAAACATCAAGTGCGAAAATAAATGTTAAACCATAAGTGCTGTACAATGTGTACAGTCCTACACAGAAAGCTACATTTAAACTTATGCATCGCTATTATTTTTTAATTGTTTACTTAGATGGATAAAAGAAAGACTATATACTGTATATTTCATACAAGCCAGAATATGAATATATTAAAAATATTATTCCTTTTTCACCTTACATACTCTTTGCTAATCCAACATGATACAAGGTAATATATTTATTATTAGATTCTAAAGCAGCAAACAGTTTTGGATGTTTGTCCGTTCTCCGATTGTACGTATACATGGTATCTCAAATACAATTAACCTTACCGAGCTGTTATATTTCGGTCGTGGGATGGACCCCTTATATACTAACTTTTATTTTTTTACCTTTGAGTCGAAATTAGGTCAGGAATAGCTTTTTTCCAACACCTTTATCGAAAATTCAATTTTCTTCCCTAATTTTCGTGATGAAAGTGCCACTTTTCCTCCCTAGGGAGGCAAAATATTTTGGCACCCGCTAAAAAAATTAATTTTTTATTATATTTATTAAGATTTCTCATTGAAAAAATTAAATGTGCAATTTGTAACATTATTAAAACTAATTGGATTCGTGAAATTAGCAGGGATATTTTTCGTATTGTAACCGAAGGAAATGCTGGAAGATACATGTGTCGCTGAAGAAGTTTCTGAAGAAATGTCTGATATAATAGTTGATGAATAAGTTGATCCATTAATAATTTGATTAGCAACTTGGCATTTCTTTGAAATAGATTGGTCTAAATAACCTTCTGCTACTGTTGTCGATCGTTAGCCCCCATGTTTTTTCACTGTGAGTATGTCCCCACTGTCTTCAACTAATAGTGATGCAGAAGTCCTTCTTAAACTGTGTCCTGTATAAAGTTCCGGATTGGGTAACTTCAAGTATTTAGCAATTTTTTGGGATATTTTTGAGATGGTGTTCTTTCCTACCACTTGCAATGAACATAGCGATTTCCCATAATAAAGAAACGTGAATGGTCCGTTTTAGTCGGTCTCACAGAGGCATATCTTCTAATCAATTCAAGAACGTTAATGCCTCTAATAGTACTATTTGTGATTATAAATACTCTTCGTATTTTGGTTTTTTGTATCTGGAGGGGCCATTTGGCACAATTCATCACAACGGCAACCACCACAGATAGCAATAATTAAAGCAACCTAAACGATAACCAACGTATTAATAGTGAACAATATTAATACTACATAGAGAAATACCTCAGACATTAAATACTGTTCGATGATAAAAATTATTCATTTCCTCTCTGGTAAAAGTAGCAGCTTTCTTCGGCTTGTATCCAGCTCCCTTTTATTCAAAACTGCCACTAATTTTACATCCAAATCTTCTTTTATTAAAACAGTTGATCGAAGCATGGACCATTATGACCTTAGTGTTGAAGATCGTAAATTTTTTGATAGTTGTAGAAAATAGGCTAAAATTACCTCTTTACTTATCCTCTTAACTTTTCTTTCCCTCATCCAACATAACAACAGATCGTATTCCTTTTTGATACCGTAGTTGTGATTTTTCTGGTAATAAACTTAAATTTAATATTTACGCCTCTTCCATGATGTCTTCAGGAATTGAATTTTCAGCATTTTCTTCAATCTTTCCCATTTTCTAGAGAACACAACGTTTTTTCAAGATAAAATTGTGGAGCAATCAAAAATTTCTAACTTTCCGAATACTTGTTGTTCTGACTCCTTGGTAACGACAATAACTACTAGATTCGACGCTAGATTTCCAAATTCACATTTGTATTCATTATTTACAGTTTTCATGAAGATGTTGGAAAAAATCATATTATTACACTGAAGTAAAGTGTACATTTTTATTTATTATTTACAGTTTTCATGAAGGTGTTGGAAAAAATCATATGTAATACACTGGAGTAAAGTGTTTTTTCCTCCCTTCTGCAGTTGCTGCAGCAAACTCTTCGGTCGGGAGGAAAACCACCACTTTCCTCCCTAGCAATACAAATAGATATTTTCAAACATGACATTATGCCATCAATTTTGGGGACGCTCCAACTATCTCTCAAGAAGGTTTCCATACTACCCACCCTCATTACCTTGACAACTACAAATCACAACTAGTTTACATTCCTTATTTTTACCGTCTTGAAATTATAAGATATTTAGTCTTAAGGCAGTAAAACATTTTTTTTTGATCTGGGATTAAAACTAACAAAAACAATTAGAAACAGCCATATCTTTATTTGACAGGTAACAGTTATTAAATAAATAAGTCATTATAAGAATCACAGCCTGCTATCATCAATTTCAATAGTAGTTAATGTATAGCAGGTTAATGACCATATTACGTAATATTGCAGGCCAATGTTTATATAAAATTTTGTTTTAATTGACCTAAGCAATATCCTGGTAACGTATTGCCCTGCAAGTACATCATATTTTTCTCAATCAATTATCAAATTAATGATATTTACAATTAAGATACTTAGCTTTTGGAAATAAAATCGTGTGATTTTATTGATTTTTTATAAAGTTAAACGTTTTGATAACAATTACAGTCATCATCTTCAGCAAATGATATTAGCTTTTGAACATTACTTAAGAAGTCAAATAAATACATGAAATCCGAAAACATAAATATAAGCTTGGTACAATATTACGACTATTACGTAATATAATTTTATTTTAGTAAAGATTAGCTAGATCTTTAATGGATTAAATGTTATTAAACCGCCTTGAAAATGACAAATAAGACTGCCCTTTAGCGGACGAAGGCTAACAATGAAAGATGACACAATCAAAAACCAAATTTAATTTTTTTTTTATCAAATTCTTATGTAAGTCCAAAGTTATGAAACACTTTAATTTTACAGTGGTAAAAGTGTTCACAACTAAAAACTTAACATACCAACTAAATATCTAGTTAAATAACAAACCCAACAATGAAATAATTTTCTGTTAATACTTAAGGACTGTAGTCGTTATTATATAATAAAACGAATGTGTACGTTTAAAATCACTTAAGATGTATCAAATCCTATTCGAGGTAAACTTTTTATTTATGAATTTAATAAAATTAATACTAATTTTTAATATGTATCAAGTTTGATAATATGGAACGTTTTATCAAGACAAACTCATTACGCTTGTCTATACCGAAAAACTATTGAATTATAGAAACACCCTAATAATTTGAACAGGCAAGAAGATCTCAGATTAAATAGGTTTTGCGATCTTCTAATTAAAAAAATACAAAACGGCATGCCTCAATTTTAGTTTCAACTGTTGGGATGTCTAGGTTTTTACTGTTTTTCATAGACCTCGAAGTAATTTCTTTACCAATCAAGTATTGCATTGAACATGGATAGTTGAAATTAAGATAAGATTAAACATACACATTGTTTTCATTGTACAATAACGATATCTGCCCTTAAATATTAACGGAAAATGATTTCTTTGTTGAATTTGTGATTTCAGTAAATATTTAGTTGGCATGTTAAGTTTTCAGTGGTGAATACTTTTAACAACGTAAAATTAAAGTTTTTCGTAACATTGGACTTACCTATATTATAATTTGATTAAATTTTGTTAAACTTGTTTTTTGATTAGGACAGTTGTCATTGTTAGCCTTCGTCCGTTAGAGGGTGTTCTAATTAGTCCTATTCAAGGTGGTTTAATAATGTTTGGTGTATTAAAGTTTTAACTAATCTTTACTAAAACAAAATTATATTCCGTAGTTTGCTTTTTCATATAAGTTTCCTAACTATTATAGCAGGCTTACATTTATGTTTTCAGATTTCACATGGCCCCTTAAATAATTTTCAAACGCTATTATCTTTAATTGTAATTGTTATCGAAACGTTTAATTTGTAAAAAAATATTAAAAAATACACGATTTCAAACCTAAGAGCTAAGTATCTTAATTATGATAACATTTTGCATTCTCATAATACTATTTATGTGCAGATGAATAGGTTACACTTTCAGTTGCGAACCGAACATCGAACCAAACTGAAAACATGTTTTACCGAAACCGAATCACACGAACTGAACCTCGAACCGAAACAAACAAAGGGTTGGGTTTATTTAGACTAATTGCTTCGTTTTTGGAAAGAGTTTGTTGCACTTACTACTTTTAAACAGTGATGATGGAATTTAAAGGAAAATGTTTGATGAAATTATAATACATATTTAAAAAACGAAAAATGGTTATAGTAGTAATAACAATTGTAAATAATTTCTGCAGATTGTTGTAACCATGTGTACTGCGCATTCTCTTTTTGGTGTAGTTAATGTTGGACTGTAATATTAAACATGGCGTATCTCGCAAATTTTTAATTTTTTCACTATTCATAGATTAACAAATTTCCTTATTGCGATTTTTAAATATCTGAAAGACAACATTAATGTAGGAAACAATGCTTTAATGGTTATAGAGGGTATTAAAGTTTTGTTCGACTTTGGCTACAACAGGTATAATGCTAACTATACCTTATTCAAGCCACCAGCCGTTGCACGTCATTAATCGTATACCAATACTATAATTATAATTTACTATAAAACTTTAGTAAAATTTACACCAAGCCAAAATGCCATCATAAGTACAGTTGGTATTAAAAGTCATTAATCGTGTAGGGTTAGCAACCATACTTTATCCTTGTCGCACACTTTGCAGTACGTATTTACAACTTAAAACGTAGTGCGAATATAAACTCATAAAATATCTCGATGTTGTCACGTCAAAAAAAAATGTGCATAAGCAATCAGTTTGACAACATGTAAACTTGACGACGCTGGTTACCATGTCATTGATTTAGTAAGTTTTAAGCTATGACGTACAACGGCTGGTGGCTTGAATAGCGTATAGTATACAATCTAGATTTTGGCTTCATTTTTTAATTGTTATTCGTGTTAGCATATACCATTACTAATTATATGCTTATTAGTCTTACCGTAGGCCTACACAAATTATTTTTAGTAGGATGGTTGTATAAAAAAAATGTCTTACAACTAATTAATTCTAATTGTGCATAATATTAAATAACCGTAAGTACAGAGTATTGTAATCGATTAATAAATGAATAAGAATTGTGATGAGCCAAATAATTTTATTATTAACATGTAAGTTATCTTTCGATAAGATTAATTGTATTTATCAAACATTTAAGTAGAATTAAAAGAATTGAAATATTAGGATATAATATTTCCTTTAATGAACTACAGGGTTTTAAAGTTATTAAAACTATTACGTAAAAATAGCTCTAATTTCTAGAGCGCTCAGTATAACCTATTATGTGCTATATTCTGGGGTATAAAAAGTTAGTGGAATTCAAAAAGTAAATAATATAAAGAGTGCCCTATTATAAAAAACATAACTTTTTCGTCACCTGTAATTACGTATCAACCCTGTATACATATTACCAATTACCTTCCAACCTACATACACATATGTAGGTATAGAAGGTTATGTAATCGATTTTTTTTTCACTATCGCTAAATCGAATTTTTAGTTTATTTTACAACTTTCGCCAGATCGGCCATCATGTCTGGATCATGTGTGGATGTATGTTAGTATCCACAATAACTCTAGAATGAAAATACCTATGTACTTAAAATTTTGTATTTAAGCGTGTTTTCATTTGGCTTAGAGCTAATTAGATTTTGGGAGAAATTCAGCGGCGGAGAGGGGAGGTTATTAGGGGCAGTTTTTGGTTTTTGTCAATTGTTTCTAAAACAAGGTGTTTTTCAAAGCCAAATTAATCGACATTTTCTATATTAAAAATTATTAGTAGTCTTTGGTAAATTCCTTGACAACCGTCAAAATTTATTTCAACAAATTGGTTTTTGCAAGTTTTGTTATAAAATGAATGAACTTGAAGAGCCACAAGAACCGCAAGATATAACTGAAGCAGCAGATGCTGCGGTAGTGAATTTACTACCTGGAAAATCGAAGAATTTGTACGAAGCAGCATATCGAAGTTTTAAAAAGTGGTGTTTGGAAAAAAACGTAGAAAACTTTACGGAGAATGTGATGCTCGTGTACTGCTAGACAATGTAAGATATTTAAATATTTTGAAAGTAGGCTGTGAAATGTAAACACAAAAATTGTATGTAGGTTTGTTTACTAGTTGACATTTGTAATTTTGTAAAGTAAAAATGGTCCGGGGATTGGTCACACTGTTAAAAATTCTCGAATTGATTGTAAAAATGTATCAAAATCAACAATTGGAGACATCATTAAGAGCACAGGGAAACTGGTAATTTAACTGTTCGTGGTAAAAGTACTGGACGCCCATGATTAGTAACTGAAAGAAATAAAAGACTTTTGGTAAAAATTTACAAGTCTCAAAGAAGATCAACATTGCGCGAAATTACCTCTTTCTGGAATCAGAAAACTGGGTTAAATTTTGGAAGAGAGTGTTGTCGGAAGTGGATTCATAAATCTGGGCTTAGTTTTTATAAGGTATGATATGCTTAAAGGTTGCTAAAATAATTCCTGACATTGTCAGGGTATTTTGAACACCCTGTATACGTATTGGGTAATTTTGTTTGTAGTTCTATGTACTTAGTTAAGATTCCGTATATAAATATTTTTTTTTGTTGTCAATTAAGTTTTATAGTAAATTTGTGTTTAACGTGTATGGCGAGCTTTAGATTCTTAGTTTTTGAATTATTTTTTTTGTAATTTAGGTTGTTTTTCCTTATTATTTCTCGTTTATAGAAGTTTGGTTAACGTTTATTTGTAAATAGTTGTATATAAGTTTAATTAAGGTTTATTTCGTTTGATTTCCGAAAAATATAATAGAAAATTAAGTACGTTAAATAAATAGTATAGGTTTATCTGCGTATGGCGTCATGTTAGCGACAGAAAGACGCTTACGTATAGTTGTCCAGTTTATTATTAGGTATTTTGGTTTTGATTCATAGAGATTGCATGTGGGCCTTATTGTTCGTACTTTAAGGTAAACATACAGAGGCTGTACGGGATATTTTAGCTGACGTTTAGTTTTGAAAATTTACCGAGTCCTTACGGACGGAAACGAATTTGTGTATCGGGGTATCTTATTTTCCCTTTCCGTTTTTTTTAATTGGTTGAATTATATTAGATAAGATTTTTTATGAGTAGTGGGATGCAAATTCAAAGAAGGATTTTTGTTAATAATTTTTTGAGAGTCTAAGACAGTTCACGCTTTCAAGTAGTTATACGTTGCCGCTTGTGTTACGCTTTAAGGGGTAGTTTAGAACGTTGAAAATTTTGGACCTTGTGGTGTTTAACGAACGTACTTTTGTGTAGTAAGGGTAGTTTAGCTACTGAAGAACCTGTAAAGGGATTTTATCAAAATTGTTCATTCACCAAAGGATTATACTTAGTGCCGATTTCGGTTTTACGTCAAGTTACCTAGAGGACATCGTCGTGTTGTTTAGTGCTTCTATGACCTCTGGGGTTTATATCGCTTCTGCGGATATTAACATCATCGTTCTTCCAAGTGCCTCTTATTTACCGTACAAAGCGTATTTAAAGATAAAGAAACTTTCGCAATATATTAAAATTTAACGTTATTTAAATCAAGTTATACACATTTTGGATTAGCAGTGGAAATAAAACCAGTTAAAAGATTTAAGTTATCAAGCAAGTTTGAACGCTCAAATTATTAGTATTTTAAAAGAAGTTTTTCATTTATGCAATAACATTTTAACGCGATTCAAGCAAGGGATCGTTTGTGTATCATAGTACAATAGTCGACAATTTCATTCATCATTTACCAGAGCAGGGAGAGTTCATTTCCGTCAGCCATAACCGACCACCTGGTTATCTTCCACATATATTGTAACACAGGAGTGGTGTAATTCTAGACCTTTAAGGTAAAATAATATTGTTTTTTTATTGAATATTTCAAGATTTATTATTTTGTGTGTGTTTCGAATTATTTTCTTTGTGTCAATGAAGGTCTGAAAGCGGTGTCGTAATCTTTTTTTTTTGTTATTAAAGTAAGTTGTTTTAAATTTATTTAGCGTAATTAATTAATAGTTTTGACGCTCCGCCTTCACCCTTTGTTATTTATTTTGATTTTATTATTAAAGGGCAATCGACCCTATTGTTGTGTGGATATATATTATCCACGGTTTATTTATATTTAGGTTTACGATTTAGTACGGCGTAAGCAGATTCTGATCAGACATCCTGTCGCCTAATAAGCCTTTGTAGTTTTTTTGTCCATACACTTTATCGTATGTTTATATTTATCCTTATTTTATTTTATTATAGCTTTGTTTTGTTTTATAAATGTGTTTTACTTCTATGGAAACCCTTTTGTGTTACATAAAAGTCTTTATTGCAAGTTACCGTAATTTAGTTTTAACGTAACAAAGTTAGTTTTTTTGATTTTATTGAGTAATAGCGTTCTTAGTATTTAGTAATTTTATTTGATTTTCTTAGTTGAGTATTAATTCATTTAGAGTTCATTTTATAGATTTTTTTTTTTGTTTTGATTATTAGTTAACGTCAAATTATTTACACGGAGGTGTATTAACGTAACGTTATTGAGTGTTTATCACGCTTTTATTTGACAAGCGTGTAGTGTTTTTTTTTAAGCCCGATTTTAGGTGGTTTGCTGAATTGCTGTCCAGCACACCTGGAATTGATTACGAATAGGTAAGCGCATGTTTTTTGGATGTTTAGACACGCTATGTACTCGTAATTTTGGCACGACAACCCTTATTTTTGTCTATCAAATATCCTGGCGCCCTTAACCGAACCGTTTTTGACTTCATCCCCTATTTTGACTGACGTACGATTTATTAGTCTGGATGTGCAAAATTATTAACATCAATCCACGACCCATACGCTGACTAGTCGAGGCAAAAAGGGGCCAATTTATCTGTAATCCCGTTCTACCACCCGTTTATACCGTTACAACATTTGAATATTTTATGCAGACGAAAGAAAAACCTTTATTAACTCTAAAGCAAAAAAAGAAACGTCTTTCCTGGGCTAAAGAAAGTGTTTTGTGGACCAATGAGGACCGGAGTGAAGTGATATTTAGCGATGAGTCAAAATTTGATATTAGTTTGGGTGATTGTAGGAAGCATGTAATTAGAAGCAAAGCAGAGGCATTTCATAAACATCGTCTAAAGTGCACAGTTAAGTTTCGTCAAGGAATTATGGTTTGGGGATGCATGTCAGCAAAGGATCTGGGGAAATTACATTTTATAGATGGTACGGTAAATGTGCAGAAATATCAAAACATTTCAACAGAATATTTATTACCAAGCATTCAAGAGGTACATCCTAATGAAGATAATATAATTTTTCAACAAGATAGTGCATCTTCACATACTGTTAAATCAACAAAAACATGACTTCCAGATAATGAGATTAACACCTTAGAGTGGCCTTCGAGCTGCCCAGACCTCAACGTAATTGAGACAGTATGGCATAAAATGAAACGGTGCCCTAGAAATAATCCCCAACGCAATATTCTGGATCTACGTATGAAACTTCAAGAAATTCGAGACTCCTTTTCTGCTGAAGAACGCCAAAAGCTTGCGGCAACAATGCCCTTGCGTATAAAAGACGTAATCAAAGCTCGAGGGCATGTTACGCCATATTAAAATAACTGAAATTTTTTGTTAAAGAACAACTAAAATTTTATTATCATTCAATTTTCACAGTCTTTTTATCTTGTTTTAACTTAGAAATGTTGTCACAATTTTTTTTGTATTCATTCACTCGTTCGTATAGAATGATTAAATGTTTAAAATGTTCTAAATATACAAAATTGAAAAAACCATAAAATATTTTGTCTAACAGTTGCAGTTTTTCACGTGTTTTATACAACGTATTCATGACAACCGGTCGACCCACCATGACAACCAAGACCTGGCTGCTTGAATCTTTTTTATACTTTTTTTTAAATAATCTCTTCAAGTTTTTCGTTAAAAAAAATACAACTGTTGGACAAAACGTAAATCAACGAAAACATGGCTTCCAGATAATGCGATTAACACCTTAGAGTGGCCTTCGAGCAGCCCAGACCTCAACGTGATTGAGACAGTATGGCATAAAATGAAACAGTGCCCTAGAAATAATCCCCAACGCAATATTCCGGATCTACGTATGAAACTTCAAGAAATTCGGGATTCCTTTTCTGCTGAAGAATGCCAAAAGCTTGCGGTAACAATGCCCTTGCGTATAAAAGCCCAAAGCTCGAGGGCATGTTACGCCATATTAAAATAACTGAAATTTTTTGTTAAAGAACAACTAAAATTTTGTTATCATTCAATTTTCACAGTTTTTTTATCTTGTTTTAACTTAGAAATGTTGTGACAATTTTTTTTGTATTCAGTCACTCGTTCGTTTAAAATGATTAAATGTTTAAAATGTACTAAATATACAAAATTGAAAAAATCATAAAATGTTTTGTCCAACAGTTGCAGTTTTTCACGTTTTTATACGTTAGTTTTCAGTGACTAAAATCAAATTTTATTCACTAGTGACTAAATTTTATATCAACAACGTATTCATGACAACCGGTCGACCCACCACGACAATAAAGACCTGGTGCTTGACTCTTTTTTATTTAAATAATCTCTTCAAGTTTTTCGTTAAAAAAAAATGCAACTGTTGGACAAAACGTCGTATATCACATGTGAGTGAAATGCCATTATAAGCACGTGAGAATTTGTCGCACTCGTGCGTCAAAAATCTAACTTACTTATAATAGCTTATTTCACTCACTTGTAATATAATCTACTGTTATATAATTTGTTTGATGTTAATACCGTCCGAACATATACAGGGTCCGCTTTTGAGAGCGGATCCTATGAGTATCTGCTAAACCAAACTTACTATAATTTTGAAAATTTGGTGACAGGGTAATGATGTTAGGGCTAACTCATCTAAAATATTTTCACGTTCGTACCACTTCCGGTTATACCGGAAGACGGTACTTAGTCGCTTATTTTAAATGGAACACCCCGTATATTAATACATTTTTGGATTCTATGTCGAATTTTAAGGTAAGTTTGTTAAATAAACTAGATACGAAATTTCAGTCGTTTAAAAAAAAACATTTTTCTAAAAAAATTGACATGCGGTCTTAGTAATAACTCGTTAATTGTCCTGTTCCTGTCAAACAGTTTGAATAAAACTTTGAGGTGTTGTAGGCAAAGGTTTATTGCAACAGTGTGCAAAAAATGACATTTGTATTTTTCATAAAAATAAAATTATGAATGTCTAAACTTGACTATCAAAAAATGCAAGTTACTCAAAGAAAATCAAATGGAAACCCCTATTTTTTATTACTCAGATCGATTTAACGTCAAAAATTATGGTAAGTGTGTTTAAAACTTTATTTACCTAAACGTAACAGTTTCATACTTATTATCAAAAAAGTCCCAATTTTAAAATTTGTGATAAAAATGAGCTACATACTTAAATCTAGTATTCCTTGTTCGTGGTCACTATGGAAACCAAATAATTGAGAATTGAAATAAAGAAAAATATTTGAAAAAGTTACTGCAAAAAATTATTAAAAATTGATAATTTTGTGATTCAAAGGTCATTTTTTTCAAATTCGATATACAACATAAGTGTAAAAATTTAATACTTTACGAGTAAATCGAAAAAAAAACTACTTTTTACTGCGGAGGTAATACATACTTATCAGCGCATCATTACACGATAAAGATGCTTATTTATTTTGTTTTTCTTTTGTAGTCAATAATTTAATAAAATTGTTGACAGTTTGTGTTTTTCTTGATGAAATGGATGGCTCGACTTGAATATTCTAATACAGATTATTTGAATTTAATTTTAATTCACGGAGAATGTCATAGACTTGTAAAACGAACAGTAAGAATATTTATCGAACGCTATCCTGAGCGCCCCCGACCATCAGCAGATAAAATAAGACGTGTGGTTCAAAATTTGGAACAGTTTGGCACATTTAAACACTCTGCGCCTCGTAAACAAACTGCTATTGATAACGAACAGAATGAAGTTATAACTTTAGGATATTTCCGTGCCTATCCTTGTAATTCCATAAACGACGCGAAAACAGATATTGGCTTAACACCAACAACTATCAGAAGAATTCTTAAGAAACATAAGTTTAGACCATACTGTTTACAATTAGTTCAACATTTGAAAGAAGCGGATTTCTTGAAACGTATTGCATTTTGTGAAACAATTTTGCTCAAAATACAAGAAATTCCTAATTTTTTGACTAATATCATATGGACGGACGAATCTAAATTTACGAAAAATGGCATATTTAATCGCCGAAACTTGCATTACTGGAATAACGAAAATAGCAATCCAATTCGCGAATGCCATTTTCAGGAAATTTGGAATTTTAACGTATTTTGTGCTATTCGGAATAATGAAATCTTTGACGTGTATTTTGCAACGAAAATTTGAGAGGTTTAAAATAGTTGATTGTTGCGATTTATGATTACAAATTTAATTTCTAGGAGAAAATTATCTTGAGATATTAAACACTCGAATTCAACCCCGATTAAATCTAGAAAGGGAAAATTTATAGTACCAACAACACCAACGCTGTTTCCATGAAACTTTATGAAATTTTTGAAGATCGTTGGTTTGGCAATAATGGTCCCTTTTCATGGCCACCTGATGTTACGCCAATGGATTTTTATCTTTGGGGTCGAATTAAAAATATTGTTTATGCTACACCACTAACGACTAGAGAAGATTGCATTGCAAAAGTGCAAAATACCTTCAATTATCTTTCTCCACAAGAAATTCAAAGGGCTACAAATGAAGCCGTTATAAGACGGGTTCAGTAATGTCTTGCGTCTAACG
This sequence comes from Vesta saturnalis, assembly GCA_036346205.1. NCBI lineage: Eukaryota > Metazoa > Arthropoda > Insecta > Coleoptera > Lampyridae > Vesta > Vesta saturnalis. The sequence goes on from JARFJB010001442.1 coordinate 5,325,465, forward strand.
GGCAACATTTTGAACATTTATTGTAAATTAATTTACATTTGATCACGAGCAAGAAATACTAAATAAGCGACTTTATCGTGTAAGAATGCACTGATAAGTATGTAGTTACTACCTCCACAGTAAAAAGTAATTTTTTTCGATTTACTCATAAAGTATTAAATTTTTACACTTATGTTGTATATCGAATTTGAAAAAAATGACTTAGAAAATTTCTATTTGGCAAAAATGACTTTTGAATCACAAAATTATCAATTTTTATAATTTTTTGCAGTAACTTTTTCAAATATTTTTCTTTATTTCAATTCTCAGTTATTTGGTTTCCATGGTGACCACGAACAAGGAATGCTAGATTTAAGTATGTAGCTCATTTTTATCACAAATTTTAAAATTGGGACTTTTTTGATAATAAGTATGAAACTGTTACGTTTAGGTAAATAAAGTTTTAAACAAACTTACCTTAATTTTTGACGTTAAATCGATCTGAGTAATAAAAAATAGGGGTTTCCATTTGATTTTTTTGAGTAACTTGCATTTTTTGATGGTCAAGTTTAGACATTCATAATTTTATTTTTATGAAAAATACAAATGTCATTTTTTGCAGACTGTTGCAATAAACCTTTGCCTACAACACCTCAAAGTTTTATTCAAATTGTTTGACAGGAACAGAACAATTAACGAGTTATTACTAAGACCGCATCTGTCAATTTTTTTAGAAAAATGGTTTTTTTTAAACGACTGAAAAAAAAATTCGTATCTAGTTTATTTAACAAACTTACCTTAAAATTCGACATAGAATCCAAAAATGTATTAATATACGGGGTGTTCCATTTAAAATAAGCGACTAAGTACCGTCTTCCGGTATAACCGGAAGTGGCACGAACGTGAAAATATTTTAGATGTGTTAGCCCTAACATCATTACCTTGTCACCAAATTTTCAAAATTATAGGAAGTTTGGTTTAGCAGATACTCATAGGATCAGCTCCTAAAGGCGGACCCTGTAGTGGTTAGGGCTCGTATTTGCTCCCTAGGGGGAAAATGTTCCACTTCGTGAAAATATTTTAGATGTGTTAGCCCTAATATCATTACCCTGTCACCAAATTTTCAAAATTATAGGAAGTTTGGTTTAGCAGATACTCATAGGATCAGCTCCTAAAGGCGGACCCTGTAGTGGTTAGGGCTCGTATTTGCTCCCTAGGGGGAAAATGTTCCACTTCTGTCATGATTTTGATGTCATAGAAACTAGCTTTCACTCTCGGTCGTGAAAAAAATTATTTCATTTCTTTTAATTTAAGTTAGCATCTAGACGTCTACTAACCTCTGTCTGTCATGAAGTTTTAAACGTCTGTTTGACATAGATTATTGTATTTGCGTTTACAATGTTGCCCATTTTCGTAATGAACTTTTTATAATTATTCTAAAACAAATGTTATTAAAATTATTTCAATTCTTTTAGTTTCCATTTTGTAGGATGTAAGGTCGGGTGGTGTTCCATACCAGATATTTTTTGAATGTACACGTTACTATTGTTTACTTCTGTCTGAAACATATCTTTTAACTTTAATAATAATAATAAATCCTTAATCATTCGAGCCCGGAGACAGATAATATTATATGATGAAAGACATTTTTAGGTATTTAAATGTGTTAATGAAAGCACACCCGGTTTGTTTCTCGAATCGAAAAATCATTTTCCTGAAAAGTCCAGCGTTTACTTCATAGAACATTTTCAAAATTGCGTTTATTGCCGATCTTAATTTCTTTTTTTAAAAGGGACGTCTTACTGCATTAAAGGTTTTGTACTTTGACAACGTTTCTAAGTGTTCATTTAGGAATTCGGTATTAGGTACATTCTGTGAGTGATAACTATGTTATACTGTATTTTAAAATTATCAGTAGGTTAAGTAGTGGCTGTATACAAAATGCACATTGCGAAACCCGCTTACAGATTACCATGATTTGGTTATGCTATAATGCGTAAAATGGTATTTGACGCACTACTTTCATCATTTCTAAATAGATTATTTAATCGTGTTTTACGAACTATTAAAATAGTCGATATAACTCTTTCTTTTCCTTATTGCTAACTTTATTCCCATCAATCGTTACTGGTATATATTATGTCGTTTATAATAGTTAACTCGCAATAACAATATACGATGTGCAATTAGTTTCCAATTCTGCATTTTATGCTTTTAAATGTGATTTGTAGCACAGTCCAAGAAAAGAATGAAATAAAGAACGTGATACCACATAATTGTTCGGATATAACAATAATATTTCATCACATTGTTGACATGAATAAAGCGGAAGGTAATGATATTAATTAATATCGACCTACATTAACATCCCCAGATATTTAGAAACTCAAATTAATTAAATACAAACAATTTTAAGATAAACTTAGTTCTAACTAAATCATCAAAACATGTTCTGCGTGCTTAACACAAGATTGTGCAGGCGTAATATGTGACAATAAAGATGTTTTGAGTGAAAAAAGTATTCGTATGTAAATTAATCCAATGACCTAGCTAATTTAGGGGAAACCCTGACGTTATTTGTTAAGTCGGTATCAATATTTTAACATATATATTTTAATTTTAATTCATAAAAATTTTAATTTCAAAACGTTTTTGACTTTAAGAGATCAGTTGTTATCATATCACTGAAATCAAAAAGAAATGTTTTTTTTTTGTTATTATCTTGTGCAAGGGATCTTACTTATTGAACAAAATTGAATCAATATTACAACATTCACTCAAAACTGATGCTAACAAATTAATTTTTGTGACCAACACTAAGGTTCATTTTTTATTTCTTTATTTTATTTGAAAAATGTTGCCCATTTTGGTATGATAGTATGTACTTACATACCTTTGGGATTTTTGTATCGTTTTTCCATATAAATTAAATTATGTCGTTACTGACAACGATAACTGCAATTGATATTAAAAATTACAACATTTTTATAATTCATATTGATATACTCGATTTAAAAACCACATAGATAAGTATTGGTAATTATGAACTTAAATCACTGACAATTCAGCATTATTTAGTAAATATATTAAATGAATCTAATCGTGGAAGTTTACATTTTCATGTGACTTAAATTTTTATTTCATTTTAGATCAATCAATCTATAGCTTTGTAATGGTTTAATATCGACAGTTTAAAAACATCAATTCCAAAAATAACAAAATAAATACTAGCAATTATAAAGAAGCAACACGGTTAGTTTATTTCAGCGTATTTTTTTTATAAATAAAAGATTTAGTTAGAATATATAACTGCTTTTTTAAATGAAAAAAGTACATATTAATTATATTAAGTAACTAATTTGTAAGACAGGAAGAACCTAAACCATTAAGTTTTAAACAAAATTATATGATGGTGTTAAGCAAAAATAAGTATTTCAGCAACGCAAGAATTTATTTTTTATTGGATTGGGTCACAACATGGAATGTTTTCCATTTACCCTGATAATTTAATAAGATATAAACGAAGTTAATAATTATTTTTTGTTAACTCAATTTAAATAACGGATTTAAAAGCAAAAGTGTTTTAACCCACATTTATTTTTAACCGAAAAGAAAAATTTCAACAAATTACAGTAATTTCATATAATCGGTAAGAAGTTAGTCGTCTTTAAAACAATTCAAACTCACTAATTTTCCAGTAATTTAATATTATTATTATGCAAGACAAGCTTGGTTAAGAATTAATTAAGGTGTTAATATATAATTTTTCAATAATAAATAATTTATATAAAAAATAAAATACTAACCGTTTATTAAGTGTCCAAAATAGAGAGATCGATCGAAGATTGCAGATCTAAAAATATCTAATGAAGCGACCTTGTTCGGCCTTGCACCAGAAGCACTTAACACCTTCTCTATAACAAGTCAACAACTTGATATACAAACGGGGAACATAAACACCGTTCTTGGTAACACACTGTACAAGAAAATATAGCGTGAATCTCATACACACTTCTTTATAAGATGCTACCGTCTTAGCGGGGGAAATCTATGAAAGTTATCACCGTAAAAAAAGCGGCAAGCATGATAAGAAAAAAAGTTTCTTTTGTAGAGAATTAGTGGGGGCGGTGTAAATAATTTCTCACTCTAGTTCTTTGTGAATACCATAATTAGTAATTTATATCGTATTAGTAATGCAGGAATTTTATGATCGTGATCTACTTGAATTTATATTTTGTTGCAATAGTGCAATGGACACTTAAATGATACCACAAGAGTAACTAACGTTACGCATCAGCGTTTTTATAAATAATTTCGTGATGGAAGATTTAGCAATTTAAGAAGCCATAGTAAAACAGTTATTTTTAAATTTATTCATTTTGTATATTTAAGAAGATAAAATTCTTTCAATGGCTATTTATGGATGAAAGTGTTACAGAAATTACGTATGTTAAATGATTTTCATAAGTATAAATAAAATAATTACTAAAAAAAAATGTATAATTTCAGGAATTTTAAAATGTATTTGCAATATACTGATTTGAGGAAATCGTTACGACTTTGGTAAAGTAGTTCACTGCAGTAAATCAATTGGAAAACGTTGATTTTTTATAACGTTAAATTGCGTTTAGTAGTATATAATTACTAACGTATAATTATTAAAGTTCTTATTTCCTTTGAGCATATTAAATTTTCTATCTTACATACCGACTCCAGAAAATTCAAAATGGTTTAGAATGTGGTAAGTATCGGTCATCGTTAGTTGGTCTCGGTATTACGGGCTCAAGCCCTCTATACCTCATCGTATTGGGTTTTTGTGGTATCTGTAGATTCCATGTATCTGTAAAAAGACAATAGATTAAATATACCTATACCTTTGTTGTTGTTTCCTGAGGTGAACTTTGGCTTCTTTGCGTCAGGTCATCTCGGTGTCGTTGTCCCCTATTTCGTGGTTGGGTCGGCCGCTTGAACGGTTGTGGCGTTTTGTGCTCCCCCGTGTAAGGAGTTTATCCTTTGGTTTGTTTCGTTGCTCGAAGGGCTTTCACGATAAAAAATCTGGAACACTTTGTGTGGTACGTGGGAGTATTTTGTTTGTTACGGCTTTCACGATCTTCATGATGAGCGCGAAGTGTTCGTCTTCTGATTCCTCGGGTGTCTGTTTCATGTTACCTACTGCCATCTGCGCGTAATGTATTCCTGCCTCGGTTATTCTTGCCGGTTCTCTTACGTTTGTTGGTCTGGGGGTGTTCCCTTTCTTGATGTTCCTTGGTTGGGCGGGACATCCTCCGTGGTTATGCGTGTGCATCAAGGTGCAGTTGCAACACTTCGGTTCATCCGTGCCCCGGGTCTTCGTACATTCCCTGGTGTGATGCGCTCCAACACACTTCACACATCTGGGTAGGACGTGGCATCCGTTAGTTGTGTGCCCGAACCGTTGAGATTGGAAGCACTGTCCAATTCCAGTTTTCTTGTGGGGCGACTCCGTTCGCACCCTCAAGTATCCTAGCGCCGTGATGTTGAATATCTCCTTGGCGCTTTCGCTCCTCTCGAAGGGAATCAGTGCCATGGCGTTTTTCCTGTGTTCGCGTCCGACGAACATTCGACTGACCTTCTGAACGTCAAACCCCATGGATTTGAGATCTTTCTTGGCCGTCTCTAGCATCTCGTCGTCTTGTGGGATGCTCTTAATAACCACCTTTAGTGGTTTTGCCTCTTCTAGTATGTAGACGTTGAACTGCACGCTGATGTTGTCCAGTGCGTCCACCCTTTGTCGCTTGTCACCTCTTTCTTGGAGACGGTTTTAAATCTGTCCTCTTCGGAGAGCGCGTCTTCGTCGTTTTCTGGTTGAGGAGCTGTTGTACAGACTTCCATCTTGCGGGTTTTCAGTTTTCCTTGTTCTTGTTTCTTTAACTGATGTTTTGATAAGAGTTTCATTGGTCCCTGTCATCTTCCCGTTCTGCTTCTTCTTCTTTGGGCGCGGGAGTTTTTCATTGTCGTCGTAATCTTCTGCGTGATCTTCAGCTCTTCGATTTGTGTCGCTTGTTGGGCGATGATCTCCTTGTTTTTGTTATAGGTGTCTAGATCGTCCTGGAGTAGTGTCGTTTGTCTATCAATGAACTCCTGTTTATAAATGTTGATCTCTCGTTGCTGTTTCCATTGTTCTATGTAGAAGACTTCCATGGATTGGACTTGGTGCCTATCACCTTCTTCGTGTTCGCTTTAGTCCGACGATATCTTGACTGTTCCTTCTTGGGAGTGGCTTCTGCTGTGACCAGATCTATGCGGTGAAAACCACGCACATTCGCTAGAATAGAATATTAGTAATTCGTACTCATAAGTCGTTATTCCTTTTAATTGGTAGCCCCTAAGAGCGTATCGAATTTATATGAAAGCTCTCTGACAAAACACATGTGTTCTATTCGTTCGCTAGCATAGAATTTACTCATGACCTGTCCTGGTAAGTATGCATAGAGTTGAAAGTAATCATTTCTAAAACTGTGTGTAATACCCTATGGTTTTGACAATTTTATTCACTATACACATACTCTGCTTCATCTTATTTTGCATTAGAGCAGGCCATGGAAATCTAGGGAAAATGTGGTAGTACTGTCGAAGCTACCATAGCTTGGCTTTTGAAAATTTTAGGTTACATTTTTAAAGTGAAACTAATGCAGCGTTCCAGCAAGGTTTTTCACGCAATTTAGACTTGGCACGAAAATTTCGAGTGGCCTATTTAAAAAAGATTAAATTTAGTATTCAGATCTTGAACGTATATTACCTACATAAAACCGAAATTGCACATTCTTTACTTTGGTCATAGATGACAACATCGTGTCTGATCTAATACAATGAGATGTTTTGTTAACCAAATTTAGGTAAAAACCAATAAGAATGCCTTTTTTCACTCTTCCAAAATAAAAAACTGAGAACAAATATGCAGGAAGTCCACGCCACAATTTCATAAGTAATCCAATATGAAGTCTTGCTTTCGACATAAAATTTACCTACTGCATTTTTCTTTCATTTCTTGGCTATTAAACATGTTGTAGAGTTATATTTACATACCATAGTTTTTCGGTCAAAAAGCCAATTTAACCGATCCAGGAAATCCACAGCGCTTTCTCATACGTAATCCAATGGGACAATTTGCTTTCTTGATGAAATTTGCTGCGTCGTTCTTTTTTTGACTGTTACCTACACATGAAAGTAAATAACCAGAAATGCATCCATTTAAGTCGTAGCTAAATGAAATTGACCACAAGATTGCTGCTTTCGTATTCACGGACAAGACCTGATGAAAAGCAAATATTTAAATGTATTTTTACTAAAATTTTAATGCCGAACAGTGGGGTTTGTTCCAACGGAATTAAATCATTATCTTCAATCGAAAATTTCCCACATGTTTCTCCTAATCATTTGAAATAATCTTTATCGGGTACAAACAAAAATTTTCCCACATTGTAGGAAAATATTTGGATAAACTTCAAGCCATAATTAATGAACCCTGAGGTTCAGAACTTATTTGCTTACTATAATAATTTTTAGAAAAGCGCCATTCCATTTCACTAGGGTTATATTGACAATGGTAAGGAGGCAATTGTGAAACTTCATACCCATGCTTAACCAAAATATTATCAACTACATCATTTTCCGCTCTGCACCTGAAAGGTTGAATTTCACCATCAATTTCGACCCAGTGCGTAACCAACCACTCTTGCAGCTGATCTTTCTTACTAGAACATTAGGGTGGCTTGTTTAACTGCGCCGAATGATACGGTGCGTTATCCATAACCACCATACAATTTCCGGGTAGTTTGGACAGCGTAATCAGCTGTTTCATCACCCAATTTTGAAACCAGTCCTCATTCATGGTTTTATGAATCGTGCACTCAACGATGAATATTACAGCATCTTTGATAAATACAAGTTTCGTCTAGCTACACAAATATGACATTTTGGTTTATAACCCATTAAACATAAATTCTAAATATGCCGTTCGAGCCCCATAAAAAGAGAAATCCATTTGATGTGATGATACAGTTTGTCATTTTTCGAATTAAATTGTCAAATTAGTATATATATATATATATATATATATATATATATATGTATATATATATATTATATATATATATATATATATATATATATATATATATATATATATATATATATGTATATATATGTCCTCGGTCTCGGACATTACTTCTTTGGACTTTTACTTGTGGGGATATTTAAAAAATGAATTGTATAAAAGACATACAAATATCGAAGAACTCCAACAAACCTTTATTCATATTATTAACAGTATTGATGCTAGAACAATTTTGAAGGCCACAAGACGCGTTTATAAGCACGTAGGAAAATGAATGGGACAAAGAGGAGACCTTTCCAGCATTTAATTTAACACCTGTTAATTATTTATTATTTAGAGCGTGCTCAAAGTCATAAAATAATAAAGGATTACTTTCGAATTATAGCCTACTTGATGAAATTAAAAAATCTGCAAAATCTCCCTTATTTTTTACTGTAGGATAGAAATGCATATAACTTCTGCTCAGAATTTAGTTCTCTATCGACTGAGAATATTGTATACAGGCTGTTCCATTAGAAAAAAGTATGTTTTCGTCGATTTTTCGACAATGTTTTTCTTTTTCCACCATTGCAATCAGCGTAAAAAACACACTACTTTACTAATTTAACCGACATCGTAACTCCATTAATAGTGCAGACTTAACTTTGAAAACCCTATATACAGGGTGTATTTTAAAGTTACCGACAAACGAAAATCAGGTGAGTTTGAGTCAACTGGCTCCATCCAGTGGCGTAGAATATGTTAAGTTAATCACTTTAAGTAAAAAGATCGCACGTCACTGCTTTTTTTGAAGAAATATTTTTTTGTTAAATTCAACATTTAATTCTGCAAATAAAATCATACTTAGTATCTTTTCGATTCGGCACCCGTTTTTGAGATATTTTGCATTAACATAAACGACTATATTATTCAGTAATAACCAAATTAAATAAATCAGAGATTACTTTGCATTTGACAGTTACGTATCTCATATTTGCTAAAATAGTTGCATTTACGCGTGTTTTGTGATTCATTGTTTGTGTCTAATTACTGTGAAAAAATGAATTATTCCAAACGAGAACTGTTCGATATGCATTTATGTTATGGTAATATTAATTGCAATGCTCGTGCAGCTGCTCGATTTTATGAACAAAGATTTCCAAATAGAAGACATCCACATCATACTACGTTTAGAACCGTTCATCGTAACTTGTTAGAGTATGGAAGTTTAAAAGGAAAGAAAAATTCGGGACGAAATGTTCGTGTACCAGTTGAAATTGAGGAACAAATTTTAGATAGAGTTTATGAGAATTCATCAATAAGTACGCGTGAGTTAGGTTTAGAATTTGGTGTGTCGCATAGCAAGTCTTGGAAAGTTTTACGAGAACAAAGTTTACATCCCTTTCACCTACAAAAAGTCATGCATTATTGCCTGCTGACCATCCTCGTCGAATGAATTTTTGCGAATGGTTTTTAAATAAAAATGCTGAAGATGTACAATTTGTTAGAAACTTATTGACCACTGATGAGTGTATTTTTTCCCGAAATGGAATAATAAACTTACATAATTCCCACAAATGGTTAGATGAAAATCAGCATCCAACTGTAGTTACAGCTCACCAACATAGATTTAGCGAAAATATTTGGATAGGTAGACGATCACCTAATCGGACCTATCCGTTTTCCTCAAAGACTTACTGGAGAATTCTATTTCAATTTTTTGAGAGAAGATTTGCCAGAATTGTATGACGACGTACCCTTAGATGTTAGAATGAACATCTACTGCATGCATGATGGTGCACCACCACATTCTACATGAAACATCAGAGAATTTATAAATGCATGGTTCCCTGGACGCTGGATTGGACGAGGAAGTGAAGTACCGTGGCCGGCACGATCGCCAGATTTAAACCCATTGGATTTCTTTGTGTGGGGGTATCTGAAAACTCGTATCTATTCTGTTCAAATTGATAATCGAGAGCAACTTTGGAATCGCATGCAGATGGCATGGTATGAGATTAGGGCTATGCCACAATTTTTTCAGCGTGTTAGGTTTCATTTGCTAAGAAGAATACAAGCTTGCATTCAAAAGGAAGGAGGACATTTTGAACAATATGTATAAAAATAATTATTATTTTGTTTTTGATTCCTTCAATATCTCTTTAATAATGTACCTAATAGTTAACTGCGTTATTTTTTTGTAAAATAAAACAAATTTTTATTTTTATTGAATAATGTGCTCGTTTATGTTAAAGTAAAATATTTCAAAAATGGGGTGCCGAATCGAAAAGATACTAAGTATGATTATATTTGCAGAATTAAATGTTGAATCTATTAAAAAAATATTGCTTCAAAAAAATCAGGGGCGTGCGTTTTTGTGTTACTTAAACTGATTAACTTACATTATTCTACGCCACTGGATGGAGTCAGTTGACTCAAACTCACCTGATCAATTGTATTTAATTAAACATTTAGGTGTACCAAATCTCAGTGTAATATCTTTCGTAGTTTTTGAGGAATCTTAAAAAAACCGTAAAAAAAGTATTTTTTAATCAACCTATATCTCGGTTAGGAAGCATTTTCGGAAAAGCGTTTATGATCATTTTTGTCTTCTTTGAATCATAGAATCTCCAGTTTTCGTTTTTCGGTGATTTTAAAATACACCATATATATATATATATATATATATATATATATATATATATATATATATATATATATATATATATATATATATATAATATATATATATATATATTATATATATAGGTTGGACATTACAACGATTAATTTGACAGTTTAATTCGAAAAATGAACGACAAACTGTATCATCACATCAAACAGATTTCTCTTTTTATGGGGCTCGAACAGCATGTTTAGAATTTATGTTTAATGGGTTATAAACCAAAATGTCATATTTGTGTAGCTAGACGAAACTTGGATCGATTTCAAAATTAGGTGATTAAACAGCTGATTCCGCTGTCCAAACTACCCGGAAATTGTATGGTGGTTATGGATAACGCACCGTATCATTCGGCGCAGTTAAACAAGCCACCCTAATGTTCTAGTAAGAAAGATCAGCTGCAAGAGTGGTTGGTTACGCACTCGCTCGAAGTTGATAGTGAAATTCAACCTTTCAGGTGCAGAGCGGAAGATGATGTAGTTGATAATATTTTGGTTAAGCATGGATATGAAGTTTCACAATTTCCTCCTTACCATTGTCAATATAACCCTATTCAAATGGCATGGTGCTTTTATAAAAATTATTATAGTAAGCAAATAAGTTCTGAACCTCAGGGTTCATAAATTATGGTTTATCCAAATATTTTCCTACAATGTGGGAAAATTTTTGTTTGTGCCCGATAAAGATTATTTGAAATGATTGGGAGAAACATGTGGGAAATTGTTCGATTGAAGATAATGATTTAATGCCGTTGAAACAAACCCCACTGTTTGGCATTAAAATTTTAGTAAAAATACATTTAAATATTTGGTTTTCATCAGGTCTTGTCCGTGAATACGAAAGCGACAATCTTGTGGTTAATTTCATTTAGCTACGACTTAAATGGATACATTGCTGGTTATTTACTTTCATGTGTAGGTAGCAGTCAAAAAAAGAACGACGCAGCGACTTTCATCAAGAAAGCAAATTGTCACATTGAATTACGTATGAGAAAGCGCTGTGGATTTCCTGGACCGGTTAAATTGACTTTTCGACCGAAGAACTAAGGTATGTAAATATAACTCTACAACATGTTTAATAGCCAAGAAATGAAGAAAAAAAATGCAGTAGGTAAATTTTATCTCGAAAGCAAGACTTCACATTGGATTGCTTATGAAATTGTGGCGTGGACTTCCTGCATATTTGTCCCCTGTTTTTATTTTGGAAGAGTGAAAAAAGGCATTCTTATTAGTTTTTACCTAAATTTGGTTAACAAAACAACTCATTGTATTAGATCAGATACGATGTTGTCATCTATGACCAAAGTAAAGAATATGCAATTTCGGTTTCATGTAGGTAATATATGTACAAGATCTGAATACTAAATTTAAACTTTTTTAAATAGGTCACTCGAAATTTTCGTGCCAAGTCTAAATTGCGTGAAAAACCATGCTGGAACGCTGCATTAGTTTCACTTTAAAAATGTAACCTACAATTTTCAAAAGCCAAGTTACGGTAGCTTCGACAGTTACTACAGTTTCCCTAGATTTCCATGGCCTACTCTAATGCAAAATAAGATGAAGCAGAGTATGTGCATTTTTTACTATAGGATAGAAATGCATATGACAACTATTGCTCAGAATTTAATTCTCTATCGACTGAGAATATTGTATACAGTATGTTCCATTAGAAAAAAGTATGTTTTCGTCGATTTTTCGAGATTGCGACTTTCAATTGTTTTTCTTTTTCCACCATCGTAATCAGCGTAAAAAACACACTACTTTGCTAATTTAACCGACTTCGTAGCTCCATTAACAAGAAAGTTAGCAATAGTGCAGACTTAACTTTGAAAACCCTCTATATATATATATATATATATATATATATATAATTAACCTTTAAAGTACATACTGTAAAAGATACTCGATACTCGAGTGGGACTTGAACCCACGACCTCCACTTTGCTAGTGTAAGGATCTTCCAACTGAGGTATCGAGGAGACAAGTCAGAATCGATTCAAACTGAAACTGTATGTACTTCCTTAGTTACGATGTATTATAATTTTTATTGATTGTGTTTAAAAAATATAATACATCGTAACTCGGGAAGTATATACCGTTCAAGTTTGATCGATTGTGACTTGCCTCCTCGAGAGCTCAGTTGGAAGTGCCCCACTCTAGGAAAGTGGAGGTCGTGGGTTCAATTCACATTCGAGTTGATCTGTTACTGTATGTACTTTAAAGTTAATTTTAAATAAATACAGTTAATGATTATATACATACATATATATATATATATATATATATATATATATATATATATATATATATATATATATTGAGATGTTTAGAAAGAGGTAATAGAAGTATCGGACAGCTTACATGACATTTGGGTCATAAAAAGGGGTAATTTCTGGCTCGATACAAGTGCGAGACACAATTTTACATAAATCTGGTTCACGATGTGTTTAAAATAAATTTATTTGGTATAAATTGATCTGAATATCATTTGCTAAGTTTGGTTTCATCATAAAAAGCAATTTGTGCTACCAAAATTGTCAAGAATGTTAAATATCACCATTTTCGTAGAGTCATTTTAGTAGTGCAATTTTTACAATAAAATTCAATTTTTCAAAGGTAATTTGGCAAGTAGACATTTCACAGGTGTTTAAACATGGACTATGTAGTTAGGATTATGTTAGGGATAGTGTATGTTTAGTTTTTAAAAGCAGGAAATACAAAAATTTAGTTAAAAGGGTTATAATATGGACAGTATAGACAATTTTCCACATTTTGTTATCGAATTAGTGACAAAATTATAATACATGATTCACAAGAAGAAAAACATTTAGAACATTATGGCATACAAACATTTATAGTGCCGTACAATTTATAGTGTAAAAATTCTAAAAGAGTGTTAGACGATGAGACTTTTTCAATGCAAGACTGAATAACATTATGCATTGCAAATAAGTAGTGAGAACAATAAAGACAAGTTGTACAAACCTTAAACATAACATTTTAAGTGCTAAAAATCATTTTTTAATATGAATTTATTTCATATTTAAATTTAAGTATGGTTACGTTGTAAATTTTAGATTTTTCACATAATTTTATACTTTTTCCACATTTTTAGATTTAGTTTTTGCTCTTAAAGCAAATAATAGATGTTCTTTCACAATATAAATAAGTTTTTATAAGGATACAGCGTTTTTATCCGCAAAATTTTGCTAAATCTAAGGTGAATTCTAGACAAATTTACAAAAGCTTAAAATTTTCATTAAATTAAATGTTTCGAACATAAAAGATATGTTTTCTTATGTAAATTGTCCTCAGAATTCCATTTTCGCAAGTAATTTTAGTGTAGCTTGTAAGTGTGTATAGTTAATAGCTTATTTTGATTAGATTAAATTGTTTCGTTTATTAGTGGTAGGAATTATTGCTTATTAGGTGTCCTTTTATTCGAAATTTCACATAGTTTTCATTTCCGTTTTTAAATTTCATTTCCGACCATGTATAAGAAAGTTACGGCCAAAATTCCATTTATGTACAATTCTTAATTTTGATTATCCAATCACATTCATTGTAAATTTTGCAATATGGCTGTAAAAAAGTTGAAATTTCTGTAGCAACCAGAAACCTATAAAAGCAAGCGCTCAGGAATCATTCTCTCTCTAGAATTTGTTCAAAAAAGTGAAAAGATTAAAACAGTGTTGCTAAATTTGAGTTTACATAACCTAATTTATTATCGTCGAGAAAGTTTACGTTACGAATAATTTCGAGAGCACTTGTTTTTATATCAATCGGCTAAAATTAAATAGTTCGGTCACCGATACCTGTCGTTATTAATAAAATAATTCTGTACGATTAATTGATGTCACGATTTTGTGTAAATTTGTTTTCGTGTTTTCCGTTTTAAAATAATTCTTTATATACCAAATTAAATTCCATTTTTATTTGGTGAAAGTGTGTTTTATTTCTCCGGACAATTCCTCTTAAATAAATATTATATTTCGGTAACTAAAATAAAAGTGTGTTAACAAAAATCTTGGATACTAATAATACATTTTAAACGATATCACTCATAAAGATTTAAAACCATTTTAAATAAAAGTTACCATAGTAAATAAGTGTTTGGAGGTTGCCATTTTGGAAAGAAAACATCTTGAAGCTTGGAAGTTGGTGTCTTCGAGAACCGAGATAGCAGTTGGATATTAGTAACAACAATAGCCGAGTGAACATTGCCTGCCTCCAGCTGAAGTTTGAAGACATCATTCAATCGACAGGAAGGACTGTATATGTGAGTTTAAAATTTTATAACCCTGTTATTGGTATTTCCTGCAATTTATATTTGTTATATGTTATTAATTAAGAATTTCAATTATTTACTTGTGTAAACATCTGTGAAGCTAATAATTTTCTTTTCTTTTTCTAAATTTTCATTTTGATCCAAACATTAAAGTTTTCTTAATTATTTGACATCTTTTGACAGCTTTACTTGTTTTTCACTTAAGTTCTTTAACGCATGCGTTAGAAAGCAAATTCTATTCAGAGCAAATTTTATACGTTAAATTCAATTACATATAGGATATTTATTTTATTAAATAAATTTTATCTTCTAACTATTATAATACATTTCAATTTATTGTCGCCGCAACGTGTGGGCACGATTTAGTTTGAAGATTTTGATATAAAAAGCACAAAAAAAAATTTTTTATAGGTATTTAGTTTTTTTTTTTTTTCATTTTTTCGTTTATTGTTATTTGTTATTTGTTATTAGTTATTGTTTATTGTGTTTATTAGTGTTAGGATTTTTACAAAAAAGGGGCAAATTTAGTTAGTACAACTAGTGAATGCAAGATCGTAGGGTAACTAGATCAGGTAAAGTTTACGGACCTAAAGATATTGAGGTAAAAGAGAAAAAACAGGATCTAGTTACAGAGATGGAACATATTGAAAAGGATGTTGAAGCACAACAAGAAGGGGGAAGTCCAGTGAGAGAAAGCAAGAGCTTAGACGTGGACATGATAATCGCCATGCTGATGAAAGCGGAAGAAAGTAGAAAGGAAGACATGATGAAAGCGGAAGAAAATAGAAAGCAAGACAAGAAAGAAGCAGAAGAAAATAGAATAAAAGCCGAGGAAAATATTGATAGTAAATTTAACAAGCTTGAAGAAAATAGGAAAGAAGCAGAGGAAGAAAGGAAGGAGGATATGCGTAAGTTAGAAGAAAATAGAAAGGAGGATATGAGACGGCTAGAAGAAAGTATTAATAGGCAAGTGAGTAAGTGGGAGAACGATAAGGAGAAATTAGTGCATAGAATGGAGAAAACGAAGGAAGAATTAAGTAACAGCATGCACCGAGAAAATGATAAGTTATGGGGAACGATTATCGACAATAAGGAAGAGGCAGATGACAAGATCGGAAAGTTGGACAAGAATATTAGAACTGAAACCCGTCTAAGAGAAGAGGCTTCTAACGAAATAAATGATAAAGTAGGAAGGATACAAGACATCCACGAACAAATATGTTTCCAGGTGGATAAGAATAAGGATGAGAACAAGAAACAGATAGGGGAAATTTTCAATAAATTAAGAATGTACGATCATGACCTAGAAGAGTTGAAAGAACGAGAAACACCTCGAAATTTTCAAATAGGTTGGGAAAATTGCATGTGGAATCAAGAGATGCCATATAAATTTGAAGGCAAGAAGCAAGAATCGCCAATGCTATTTTTGAAAAATATAGAAGAATATTTTAATGACATTAAGGACAATAAACAAAGAATGCGTTTGGTAAGAAAGATGCTTAAAGGGAATGCCGAACTATGGTACAATTTAGTACAAGAGCAATGTACCGATTATAAGCACTTCAAGGAATTATTTACCAAACAATATTGGAATGACGTCCAACAAAATGTAATAAGGGAAGAATTTTCAAGGGCGAAGTATGACAAAACTATGGCACTTCGAGGAGATTTATGGATGAAGAAATACCAAATAGCAAGATACTTCACACCACCGATGAATGAACAAGAAATAGTCAATATTTAGCAAGGCAACTGGAGAATAATGTGGCGAAAACATTATTCTGCAAAATATAGATAATATAACATCACTACTGCAATTTTTAAGAAGATACGATGCGTATGAACAGCATCAGAACAGTTACGAAAGAGAGAATTTAACCTAGGAACGTTTGGAATGACAGAAGGAATATAATTACAGGCACGAAAGAGAGGAAAATAGGAGAACAATTATAATAGGAATTATGGAAATGACAGGAGGGATTATCAAAATCAATATCATCGTGCTGATAATCGTAGAGAGTATTTCCAAAATGGCAACAATAGGGAAAGCAATTATAGATCGGGAAGAGAGAGAACAACTTCCAACAAAGAAGAGGGGATATAATAATGGCTACGATAGGAACAGATTTAATTACAACAATCAAGCCAAGGATAATGAACGGAGCATCAGAATAATAGAGAATGAAGGAAAGGATCATCGTAGAAATGATATGCAAAAAGAAAATAGAAGGCCATACCAAGAGATCGTGGATGATCAGAATAGGAGAGTGAATAACATCCAGGTACGAGAAGAAAGGAGGAACCGAGTTGTGGAAGGATTAGTTGGGTCAATGCCATCGTACATGCATCCCAAGACGAAGAAAAGAACACACAAAAGGACTTTGACAAGATCACAGTTCAAAATTTTAAATACGAGCTTCCTTGTCAACAATGTAAAGACAAACTACCAACATCCTACGGAATTTTAGAAATTGAACAAAATTCAGAACCAGAAACTGCAAACATTTTATTACCTTTCGTTAACATCAAATTAAGAATTTAAATTTATTAGGATTAGTTGATACCGGATCAGAAATTTCATTAATACAGGAAAAAATCATCGTAGAGAATAACGATTTATTTAAAGATGAGATCATCAGAATAAACAAAATAGAAGTTATGGCAGCTACGGATAAGAAGCTTAGCACTATAAATAGGATGCTACATACTGAAGCTAGGTAGGGAACAGATTTTCAAACACAATGGTTTATAACTAACAATTTAAAGATGGAGTTAATAATCGGAATGGATATGATTAAGCAATTAAGATTGATTATCGATGCACAATATATGAAGATAAGAATTGGTAAAGATGAATTAAACTGGGTACAGCCCTACAATAAAAGATTAAATTTATATAAACCGCATATCCAGTATTTGAAGGTGGAAAGAATTATAAAGGATGAGCAATTCGATATCAATCACATTGGTTACAAGCAAGAAGTTATAAACATTATACAAGAAAATTTGGTGTTGATAAATGAAGAACCTAGCGTAGCAAGTAAATATGTACATAAAATTGAAGTGTCTAGATGAATCTAAAATTTTCATACTTCTATGAGTTATTCTTATTTCAAAATTTAATTTTAATAGGTAGGTCAATTAAAGAACTTAATATTTTCTTGTACAAAAATATCTTCATTCTTAAATTGAATTTGAGATGTTTAGAAAGAGGTAATAGAAGTATCGGACAGCTTACATGACATTTGGGTCATAAAAAGGGGTAATTTCTGGCTCGATACAAGTGCGAGACACAATTTTACATAAATCTGGTTCACGATGTGTTTAAAATAAATTTATTCGGTATAAATTGATCTGAATATCATTTGCTAAGTTTGGTTTCATCATAAAAAGCAATTTGTTGCTACCAAAATTGTCAAGAATGTTAGATATCACCATTTTCGTAGAGTCATTTTAGTAGTGTAATTTTTACAATAAAATTCAATTTTTCAAAGGTAATTTGGCAAGTAGACATTTCACAGGTGTTTAAACATGGACTATGTAGTTAGGATTATGTTAGGGATAGTGTATGTTTAGTTTTTAAAAGCAGGAAATACAAAATTTAGTTAAAAGGGTTATAATATGGACAGTATAGACAATTTTCGCACACATTTTTGTTATGAATTAGTGACAAAATTATAATACATGATTCACAAGAAGAAAAACATTTAGAACATTATGGCATACAAACATTTATAGTGCCGTACAATTTATAGTGTAAAATTCTAAAAGAGTGTTAGACGATGAGACTTTTCAATGCAAGACTGAATAACATTATGCATTGCAAATAAGTAGTGAGAACAATAAAGACAAGTTGTACAAACCTTAAACATAACATTTTAAGTGCTAAAAACATTTTTTAATATGAATTTATTTCATATTTAAATTTAAGTATGGTTACGTTGTATATTTTAGATTTTTCACATAATTTTATACTTTTTCCACATTTTTAGATTTAGTTTTTGCTCTTAAAGCAAATAATAGATGTTCTTTCACAATATAAATAAGTTTTTATAAGGATACAGCGTTTTTATCCGCAAAATTTTGCTAAATCTAAGGTGAATTCTAGACAAATTTACAAAAGCTTAAAATTTTCATTAAATTAAATGTTTCGAACATAAAAGATATGTTTTCTTATGTAAATTGTCCTCAGAATTCCATTTTCAAGTAATTTTAGTGTAGCTTGTAAGTGTGTATAGTTAATAGCTTATTTTGATTAGATTAAATTGTTTCGTTTATTAGTGGTAGGAATTATTGCTTATTAGGTGTCCTTTTATTCGAAATTTCACATAGTTTTCATTTCCGTTTTAAATTTCATTTCCGACCATGTATAAGAAAGTTACGGCCAAAATTCCATTTATGTACAATTCTTAATTTTGATTATCCAATCACATTCATTGTAAATTTTGCAATATGGCTGTAAAAATTGAAATTTCTGTAGCAACCAGAAACCTATAAAAGCAAGCGCTCAGGAATCATTCTCTCTCAGAATTTGTTCAAAAGTGAAAAGATTAAAACAGTGTTGCTAAATTTGAGTTTACATAACCTAATTTATTATCGTCGAGAAAGTTTACGTTCGAATAATTTCGAGAGCACTTGTTTTATATCAATCGGTTAAAATTAAATAGTTCGGTCACCGATACCTGTCGTTATTAATAAAATAATTCTGTACGATTAATTGATGTCACGATTTTGTGTAAATTTGTTTTCGTGTTTTCCGTTTTAAAATAATTCTTTATATACCAAATTAAATTCCATTTTTATTTGGTGAAAGTGTGTTTTATTTCTCCGGACAATTCCTCTTAAATAAATATTATATTTCGGTAACTAAAATAAAAGTGTGTTAACAAAAATCTTGGATACTTAATAATACATTTTAAACGATATCACTCATAAAGATTTAAAACCATTTTAAATAAAAGTTACCATAGTAAATAAGTGTTTGGAGGTTGCCATTTTTGGAAAGAAAACATCTTGAAGCTTGGAAGTTGGTGTCTTCGAGAACCGAGATAGCAGTTGGATATTAGTAACAACAATAGCCGAGTGAACATTGCCTGCCTCCAGCTGAAGTTTGAAGACATCATTCAATCGACAGGAAGGACTGTATATGTGAGTTTAAAATTTTATAACCCTGTTATTGGTATTTCCCTGCAATTTATATTTGTTATATGTTATTAATTAAGAATTTCAATTATTTACTTGTGTAAACATCTGTGAAGCTAATAATTTTCTTTTCTTTTTCTAAATTTTCATTTTGATCCAAGCATTAAAGTTTTCTTAATTATTTGACATCTTTTGACAGCTTTACTTGTTTTTCACTTAAGTTCTTTAACGCATGCGTTAGAAAGCAAATTCTATTCAGAGCAAATTTTATACGTTAAATTCAATTACATATAGGATATTTCTTATATTTTAAAAATTTTTATCTTCAACTAAATCCCTGAACTCTATCCCCAATTGAGATCCCTGAGCTAGAACGGTGCAATAATAACATTAAGAGTTAATTAAATACTTCATTCATTATTACAACATTTAAATTTACCTCAAAGTAAATATAATTTAAACTCCTAGAACTTTATCCCCATTTGAGATTAATCTAATATTAAATAAATATAATTAATACATTTCAATTTATATATATATATATATATATATATATATATATATATATATACAGGGTGTTTTTAAAATACACAGCAAATACTTGGGAGCGCATACTTTATGTGAAAATAAGAAAAAAAGTTCCCTGTGCACACATGTCCAAAAACGCTTCTTCTGGGACCTAGAGCCTTTGAAGATGGTTTTTAAATACTGGTTTTCAGTTAATGGTTCCGGAATGACCCCAGCGAACGTAACCAATTTTAGAACATAAATTTCTGTCAGTAAAGTCAATTATTTGTGATCACTGCGCCAGGAGCGACCTTTCTATCACGTCCATTTTTTTTATTTCGACAGATTATGATTCGTCCATACCTATTACATAAAAGAAGGTGCTCTTAGTGTGAGTCTCTATATAACACCGTTTCTTCTGAAATGGGCAAAAAACAAATAGAGACAGTGTAAACAATGTTCAAGCCTAAGACAAAATAGAACAAACTTTTTGAAACTCACCTCTAACGTAACAATAACCGAAAAGTATTGTCTTACTATCTCTTATTTAAATTATTACAGACTTGTGCTAAACTGACAGTTACTTGACAATACTTGCTCTTAGACTTGAATTAATTGGTTAAACTGTCTTAATGTGTTTTTTACCCATTTCTGAAGAAACGGTGATGTTTAGCGGCTCTTACTAAGAGTACATTGTTTATGTAATAGGTTTGAGTGAATGATAATCTGGTAAGTTCCTAGCTAAAGTTAACTTTGCTCAGTGGTCTCAAATAATTGCTTTTACTGGCAGAAATTTACGTCCCAAAATTGATTGCGATAGCTGAACTCGTTCCGGAGCTATAAACCGAATACCAGTTTTTGAAAGCCATTTTAAAATGACTCTAGCTCCCTGAAGAAGGTGCTTTCAGGAACTTTTTTTCTTATTTTCACGTAAGGTATGTGCTATATACGAGAATTGTTTTATTAACTTTATTATTATTAATTTATTGTAGTTGTATGGTTACATTTGAAAAGACGCTCAAAATAAAATTTTCTTTCATTTTTTATCGAAATGATTATTTTACTATGAAAAAGTCTTAAAGGACATGTCGTCTAAAATTTTATTTAAAAAAGTTGACAGTATTTGTCATTAAAAAAAATTATATTGAAATTAAAATATCTCGAAAACGCCATCTCAATAAGGAGAAACTCAAAACTGAAGTCAAGAAGCAGTAGTATTTCTTTCGCTGGTTAACGTGGTGGTAACAGAAAAACAATTGACCATCGCGTTTCCGAGTTATTTTAAAAAATGTAGTTTTCTTAAATGGGACACCTGTATATTTATACCCTAATCGATTGCTTTTCTTAACATAAAAGGTTATGAATTTCAGCCTAAAACCAAAAATAAAGGAGATATGAGTTTATTTCACTTCTCGCCTATAGGATACCATAAAATTTAAATAAAAACGAAATATTATACAAAATATGCTATATTATTTAATTTAGTACCAAAGTACAGGTGGTCCCATTTTCGTATGTTTTACGAGGTATCTCGCTTATTTTTTAGGTTAGAACCTTGCGGTTTTCGCGACACCGTGTTACTTTTTAATGAAACCAAAGATGCACTAATCAAATTTGCCATAGCCATCTTAGTTGTTGTGCTACAGGGTGATTTTGGAAAAATTGCATTTTCCAGTCATCCCCTGTAACTCTGTTATTATCAGACATATTAAAAAAGTAAAAAATGATATTTGTAGATTTTTTTACGTAGAATCCAGTGGCGATACTCAGATTTTCTTTAGAGGTCACCGTTTTTGAGATATTGACATAACCTACTTTTTTTTTAATGGGACACACTATATATTTTTTTTAAATCTTTTTTCCCCTGCCAAGAGCTTTTCAAAAATATAGCATAGTCTATATTTATTTTTATAAATAACGTGACAAAATGATTTTTTTCTACAATTTACATTGATAAAAAACAAAATAATTAATTAATCACAAATATTGTTCAAATTGCAGACCATTATGTCTCCTACAAGTTTAACAAAGTTCATAAATTCTTTTAATAGCATTTTCCAAAATAAATGATTGTCTTCGTAATTCTGCAAAAGCATTTTTCGTTGCAATTTTTAATTGTTACATGTTGGCATATTGCCTTGAATAAATTTTATTCTTTAAATACCCCCACAAAAGAATTCAAAACCGAGAGATCCGGTGATCGTGGTGGCCATCGAACAGGTCCATTTGTTCCAATCCATCTCCTGGGAAAACGTTCATTTAGCCAGTTTGTATTATTCTAGCATTGTGGACTGGAGCCCCATCCTGTTGGAAGAATATATCGTTCAGTTGAGGCAGTGGAATATCTTCCAAATGTTCATAGTTTCTTCTTGTAGAATTTGTAAGTACCCATTAGAGTTTAGGTTTTCTTCATAAATCTTGTAAACTATTTTTCGGTTAAAAATAAAGCAGGAGACATTAAATCCGAACCTGCCTTGACGCTCTCAAGGAAAAATCACGTGGGTGTTTTCTTGACTCCAAAACCGCGAATTGTGTCTATTTAAGAATTCCCGAACTTGTGAAATGTGCCTCGTCTGACCAAATTATTTTTTTTTTCAAAATTGTTGTCCTGAGTTTTCATATTTATAAACCAATTGCAGAACTCCAATCTATGTTCAGCATCACCAGGGTGCAGATGATGAACAAGTTTATACTTGTAGGGTTTGAATTTATGTTTTTTTAAAATCCTTTGCACTGTTGTTTTACACACCGGTCTCTTCATCTATTTTCCTGCACGAGGTTTCAGGAGTGGCTTGAACAACTGCTAAAACGTTGATATCTGATTCCTCGTTCTCTTTGTTGTAAACTTGGGGTCGAGGTTTGTCAAAACACCCATGTTGGCAAAGATTTCGGGATATCTATATGACAAAATAGGTATATAAAATAAATACAAATTCTAAAGTAAAGATTAATTGACCTGTTCAGATAGAGTTCTAAGGCCTGGTCTGCGTTTTCATTAGATAATATGAAGCAGGTATTCATGTCATATTTCTCAAAGTTTTCAAATGTTTGGTTTCGAGCCATATTAAAAAATAATTAAACAACAACAACAAGAACATACGAAAATGGGACAACCTGTACAGTTCTTTCAATAAAATATAGTACAACTGTTGGAAGTGATTTTTGGCATTTATTTGATACTGTAAAGCGTGTTTCTTTGCTACTATGCTATATCTGCGAAAAAAAATAAATCTACAAAAATCTCAAAACTAATCCTTTAATAACGTATTGGTTGATACATTGTTTCAGTATTTATGGAATTATATTGTTTGTATAATTCAATAACATTGCAATTACAAATTCCATAAGGTTTAAGAAAAATAAAATTTCGAGCCATGCTCAGAACTTTGACTTGAATTGTCATACTAATGTAGATTTTATTGAATGGAACAGTACGTCATTTAATTGTGTTTAGCTATTTTTATTTCTAAATTATCTAGGATGCTATGCGAAACAATAAAACCAGTAAATCTAGCGAATCATACGTAGCATAGATGGACGTACGGTTTTAAAGGCTACAAGAAGAGTATTTAAGTGTGACCAAAAATGTATTGAGCAAGAAGGAGATGTATTCGAATATTTAATTTAAGCTTTTCTAAAAATTTTAACAAAAAATAAATCAATTGAATCGTTTTGTTTTGTTTTTGTTTTAAATTTTATGCCCCCCAAGATGATAAGCTAAATAGGCCCATACCTCCTTTATTTTTTGTTTTAGACTGAAATTCATAATAACCTTTTATGTTAATAAAACCGTTGGAAATCGATTAGGGTATAAATATACAGGATGTCCCATTAAAAAAAAATTACATTTTTAAAAATAACTCGGAAACGCGATGTTCAATTGTTTTTCTGTTACCACCACGTTAATCAGAGGAAATACTACTACTTCTCTAATTTAACCGACCTCGTAGTTTCAATAATAGAAACGTTAGAAACACACTTGAATTTGATCACCGTGTATATATATATATATATATATATACTTATGACTTATAATAAACTAGAAAGAAACCCAATAAGCATTATATGAGTGTGAGAGAGATAACTTTACTGATGTTGCCACTTGTACATATTTGCATATAGGCACAGAATATGAACTACTTAAGTCTCCTTCTATCTAGCTTCGACATTTCTAACGAAGCCAAAGTAATTAAGATGATGTTGAAAAGTCGCGTGTTCTTTGAAACTATTAAGTAAATACTTGACACTTAAACATTAAATGATAAGACCTCAAACATCGAAGTTTATTGTAATTGCGAACTTATGACATGGTTCGATTACTATTTGTAAGAAGAACCAAGAAGAAACTTACGAGAGCTACAAACAAGAACGTTAACATTTACATTGATAGTATAACTCAAGTTTAAGGCTTAACTTTAGAATTACAATTCTTATTGAAAAACCAACTATTTAAAAAAATGAACAGAATACACTTTTTTCAAAACTCTACTTTCTAAGATTTTCGAAAAAACCTCCACCTTGCGCAAGGCAGTAATCCAATCTGTGAGAAAATTCAGTTCGGGTATTTTCTAACACTTTTTGAGTGATGCTGTTTAAAAGAGTCTGTAATTTTGACACGATGTTCGTCCAAATTGTTAGCACGTTCATGCTTGTGTCCATAAATTTACTGGGATATGTATCCCCAAACAAAAAAGTCGTACAGCGCGATATCAGGTGAGCGAACTTTTTAGGGGTATTGTGTCTGGTAAGAAATACTAATGAGTTTGTTTTCCCGAGAGTAACCAACACTAATTATGATGGCCATGTAAGTTAAAAGAACACTCGTCGGTAAACAAAATATTTTCAATAAATCTTTCGTTTTTATTAGCCCGATTCATCATATCTTCACAAAATTTCTTACGCTTTTGATAATCTGGAAAAATGTCTTGTATAGTTTGCAACTTATAGCAACGGTATTTATTCCTTTTCAAGATATTGCGAACTGTTCTTGGTTCAATACTCATTTCGTCAGCAATTTTTGTACTATTGCACGGGAAATTAGTTTCTGCTAAACTACACCCAGCAATTTCTTGGAGTTTGCGCTCTTCGTGTACATCACAATCAATGCTACTGCATTTTCTGCAATTATTTAAACATCCACATCTTCCAAATTTACAAACAGTACGTATAATCGTACTTTCTGATGGAGTTGGCCTGTTTTCAATGGAAAAAGCAAACTTGCCCATTAGTTCTTGTGCAGTGCTTCCTGAATAATACCACCTAATAATCTGTATTTTTTCTTCAGTGGAATACATGAGAATTGTGTCGGCCTTGCAAAAACACCGATTTTCAATTCTCGTTGTCAGTAGCAATTAAATGTGCCATTGATACCAGTCTGCTCAAAAGACTTAGCACTTAGCACGTGAACTGATTGTACTGTCTTTGTTTTACTTATTATAAGTCAGACCCGCGGTAATATTTTACAATACCTGTATATATATATATATATATATATATACATATATATATATATATATATATATATGTTATACATTTTATATATTTTTCACTATCGCTAAATCGGCTTATAACGCCATTTTACAACGTTACGACAAGATCGGTCATGAGGTCCGTGTGTCTGGGTGTGAGTTTGGATGTGTGTGTTAGTGTGTGTGTGTGTTTGTTTTTGTGTGAGAGTATGTGTGCGTGTGCGTGTATGTGGGTTAGTCATGGTGAGGATGTGTGGTTGAAATACACAAACACACAAACACACAAAACAACACAAACACAACCAAACACAAACCACAAAACACAAAACAAAACACACAAACACACAAACACAAAACACAAACAAAAAAACAACACAAAAAAAAACAAAACACACAACACACAACACACAACACACAACACACAACACACAACACACAAAACAACACAACACAAACACACAACACAACACACAAACACAAAACACACAAACAACAAACAACAAACACACAAACACACAAAACACAACAAAACAACAAACAAAACACACAACACACAAACACACAACACACAACACACAACACACAACAACAAAACACACAAACACACAAACACACAAACACACAAACACACAAACACACAACACACACAAACACACAACAACACAACACACAAACACACAAACACACAAACATCAACAAACACAAACACACAAACACACAACACACACAACACACAACACACAACACACAAAACACAAAACACAACACAACACACAATACAAAACAACACAACACACAATAACACACAAACACAAAACACAACACACAAACACAAACACACAAACAACACACAACACACAAACACACAACACACAAACACACAAACACACAAACACACAACACACAACACACAAACACACAAACACAACAAACACAAACACAAAACACACAAACACAAACACAAACACACAAACACAAACACACAAACACACAAACACACAAACACACAAACACACAAACACACAACACACAAACAACACACAAAACATAAACACACAAACACACAAACACCAACACACAAATACACAAACACACAAACAGACAAACACACAAACACACAGTCACACAAACATAAACGCACAAACGCACAAACATAACCTGCGTATGTGTATGTAGGTTGGAAGGTAAAAAATATTAAATAAGATCAAATCATGTTCCCCTAAAGCAGGAAAGTACATTAATCGAAATAAACAAATTACCGCAAACGACACAATTATATCGAACTCTAAAAATAAGTCGAAAGCTAAATTTAGTTTAGGCGACGTTACCTTCAATGAAGTCAGAGATGCCATACAATCTTTGGCCTCCAGCAGGTCTAAAGACTTTTATCTTTTTAATTTATTAAATATTATTAACTATTAAAGAGAAATATTAATAGTTTCGTTCGCCCATTAACGTCCTTAATAAATGATTGTTTTAATACTGGCGTGTTCCCTGACACCCTGAAAATTGCCCTAGTCACCCCATTTTATAAGAACGGCGATATAGGTGCCATGTCGAATTATCGGCCTACTTCAATTCTCCCGACTTTCTCGAAGGTCATTGAACGTATCATTGAAACTCGCCTTAGAAGATACTTTGAAACAAATGAACTTTTCTTCAAGAACCAATTTTGTTTTAGAACCAGTAAGGGGACTGACGAAGCTCTCATGACGTTTATTGATTATACTATTACTTGTTTTGAAGAAGGTAAATTATCTGCCTCTGCTTTCTGTGATATTAGTAAGGCATTTGACTGTGTTAGTCACAACGTTCTATTATCAAAACTAGAAAAGTATGGGCTAGATAACACTAGTCTCAGTCTTATTAAATCATATCTAACAAACAGGACCCAGGCAGTCAGAATTGTTAACGATATCTCTACTTTTCTCCATCTAGAACGTGGTGTACCTCAGGGATCTATCCTGGGTCCGTTATTGTTTCTAGTTTACATAAATGATTTGCGTGATTACTTAAGAAATGGAAATAATTCTATATCAATTTTGTTCGCTGACGACACGACGCTTACTGCCTCCCACGTTGAAGTAAATACTGCCGTTAGTTCGTGTAATGAACTTGTTAATCAAGCAGAAGTATGGTTTAACTCCAATGATATGGTTTTGAATAGAGATAAAACTCAGAACTGCATATATACCTTAAGGCCACTTAACGACTTTGATAACTACTCTAATGTTGGTAAATTTTTAGGTATTCGTATGGACACTAAACTAAATTTTAATGTTCACATTGACCACCTGACTCGCAAACTATCAATTAATATTTATGCTTTGCGCAATTTAGCAAATTCTGTTTCTTCTAATGTTTTGAGGATTGCCTATTTTCTCTATTTCAAACACATATTTTATATGGCATCATCACATGGGTCATGCACCGTGCAGCAGTAAAGTCTTTGGGTTGCAGAGAAGAGCTATACGCATTTTATCCAGTCTACCATATAAAGCTGATTGCAAGCAGGCGTTTAAGGACCTTCGTTTAATGCCCTTTTACCCATTGTATGTATATCACTGTTTGTGTTACGTTAAACTTAACTACACCTGCTATGACACAAGAAATGAGATACACTCTCATGATACTCGTTATAAAGATCAACTAAACACTCCTTTTTTTAGATTATCAAAATCGTTAAATGGCGTTAATTTCTGGTCCATTAGATATTTTAATGCGTTACCTCAGAATGTTAGGAATTTACCCATTGCAAGTTTTAAAAAAGTAATTAAGATGTTTCTGATTGAAAATCCAATGTACAACTTAAAGGAGTTTTTAAATGTTAATGTTTGTTGAAATGTGTATGCAAAATTGATGTATGTTTTTTACTGTTCCTTCGACATGTGTAAATATCAGTAGATACTCTGCACGAATAAAATGATTATTATTACTATTATTATTATTACTCATAACATACATGTTTTTGGCCCTAACGAGACTGGTATACTCTAATGATTTGTCTAAATTCACATAGTTAAATGATACAGTGTACGCTATCTGTTGTGTTATTAAACAATGAAAGGTCAAGCAAAACCCGGCTATGCATTTTATTCATTTTAAACTTAATCCAATAAGTACAAGGATAGAGTTTATATAATATAGCTCCTGTTTACACTTTTAAATTTAATTATATATTATTATTCTCACTCAACCCAAGCATTAAGTATTTTAATTTTAATGCAACGCGTACGTATGGACTATAATTGTAACAAGTTGAACTTTAATTTGAATTATTACATTGTTAGTAAAGAAACTGTGACTAATTGTATATGTAGACAATATTTATTTTCAAAATGTGTTTAGTGTACTATGCTAAATTTGGAAATGTGTTAGATGTTAGAACATCTTAAGCAATTCTTAAAGATATTACCACTTACTGAGGACGATAATTTGTAAGTGTTATCGAAACGTATAGATTTATATGATATACAAATACAAAAATGGTGAAAGTTCAAATGTTCATAAAACAGAAAAATAACTAACTTTTTAAATACCGACACAATAAAGTTTACTTGTATACCTGTCAAATGCTCACACATTGGTGGTATTTGCGAAACTACAGTAATGCCAGCAAAATACTACTTACGAATTCTTAGTAATACATACTAAATACTAAATACTAAATTGGGGTATGTTAATTTGAGATCCCTATCATCCTTATCATCGGATCCTCAATATTTATTATCTTTGTCACCCGGGCATTTTTTATCGGAATACTTCCGCATTTTTTGGTGCAGATGGAAGAATACTTAACAGAATTGCTGCACAGATCAAAACGGATGACATTGCAAAAGTTGGTGATCTTGTAATAATGGTAGAAGATAATCTTATACCGCCTAAAATGGCATCTAGCTAGAGGTGTCCAATTACATCCTGGTGCTGATCAACTCCTTACAGTAATATCGGTAAAAACATCTAATGGAAATATATTTTGTCGTTCTCTCGCTAAAATTTGTGTTTTACCTGTAAATCAGGATTAATTTTTTATGACATACACTTTAATTGTCAAACGTGGTTGATTTCAACACAGGTGCTAAAATGAAATCTCATTTTACCACTATTGGTAAAACCAGATTTCAATTTTTATGGAATGTTAATCATTGATGATTTTTATTCAGAAATTACATTAATTTGTTATGAAAATTAATGGTACAATTTTGAGTATAGTAAGTCACAATAGAATTACTATATTTTACTTCAAACGAAATGAATTTAAAAAGGATCGAATGTGATAGTTTTCCACAATGGCTAAATAAAGAATACTTGTACAAAACACTGTGCAAAATTACTTGTTTTTTGCACGGTTATTTTGCGACTTAATTTTATATTTTATATTTTATATATATATATATATATATATATATATATATATATATATATATATATATATATATATATATATAAATATATATATCATAGAGACTAAAAGTCATACGCGGTCCAACACCCGAGAAACCAAGGAGAAATCAATTAAATGCAAAATCTTTGTTAAAATTTACGTTTGGCTCTTAGATTTACAGCAATATCATTAACAATTAGTAATTCAATTTATTTTTATTATTGTAGATGACTCAATAAGTTTTGATAAACAGCGAAACTTAAATTTTAATAAAGCTTTTGCATTTAATTGGTTGAATCATTATTTCCCAAAAATAAGGTTCAAGAAAATAATAATAAGTTATATATTATATATATATATATATATATATATATGTATATATATATATATATATATTTATATATATATATATATATATATATATATATATATATATATATATTCCTTCTTTCTTTCTTAACTTATTTCGTTGATTTTGGTTTTGTTTGAAAGGTAATTGATGAAGACACATCACTAACCAAATATTTTGTTTGCTTTGTTTAAATAAAGCTTTGTTTAAAGAACATCGAAAGAAAATAGGAGTCAATATGTTAAAACGTACTTGCCTTTGTCGTGCCATACGTCAGAAAGTTTTGACCGATTTCCACGTTCGACCTCTCGTTCTATTCACAAAAGTTAAACTAGTTTTAAAGTTTGGTAAAGTTTGAATGTGTACGCCATTTTGTTTTTTAAACAAATCGCGAAAATATTAGGTTAGTGATGTGTCTTCATTAATTCTCTTTCAAACAAAACCAAAATCAATGAAATAGGTTAATAAATAAATATATATATATATATATATATATATATATATATATATATATATATATATATATATATAGATAGGAAATATCGTGATTTTTGCAAAACATGTATTCTAGGAGGTAGAATAATAAAAAGTAAAAACGTTTCCTGACAAATATATGGGAATGATGAAATAAATTAGCGATAATAAGTTAGGACAGTCAGTTTGGTTGTGAAGAAGCTTGTAAAGAAAAATTACACTATTAAAAACCAGCAAGAGGCCATATAACCTGTGAAAATGTATTTTTTTCGTATTGTTCGACGGAGAAATAGACGCACACCCGTACGCAGAGCAGTACATCGGCGTATTGGTTGAGTTAAGCTTAATTATTAACTTAAAACAAACTTTAAAATTGCTTAAAAAGCGAAAAAAATTAAATGACATCACTAAACTTGATAAGCGTACATTTGTAAGACAAGCGACGAAATACAGACGGTACTATGTGTCTCTGTCTAACACGGTGGCTTCAAAACGTCTCTTACTGAAACTAGCCGAGAATAATGAAACTAGCCGGGAACAATTATTACATACCCTAAAAATTATAACCAACCTGTGGTAAGGGTTGCATAACTATCATGAACCTCATAATCCAAAAAATTAATTATTATAACACGGACTAAACTATTTGCAAATGTTCTATTGACAGTTATAATTATTTTATTATTTTATTTAACACTTTTCATACGTAATTTTTTTTCACCAGCTTACTTTGATTTATTTTTGTTACATCAGGATATTTATTATTTAGAATGTTTAGTATATTGTTATATGAAACATTGGATGATTGCGAATAAAATACATATTATACAAACCTTTGAGGACTGCTTCATTAATGTCTGCGCGGTTTGTAATATACTATTAATGTCACATTAAAAACCCGATAAGTCTTATTATTATTATTATTATTTATTTTTTTTATATATAAAAATGGATCGTGAATTTTTGTGTGTAAGCGATGTTTAAAAATTTGGCTGTATGAAATGAATGATTGAGAGTTTTTTGTGTTAGATCTCAATACCAAGGATTTTGCCAATAGTATAATATATATATATATATATATATATATATATATATATAGAGTCTATAGTATTTTGTAATGGCACTTGAAAAAAAAATGTCGATATCCTTATTGGTTAAATGTTGTTTTTCTTGACGTGAGGGGAAGGGGGAGAAGAAGAATGTGTTTTATATTTTCGAGTAGCAAAGCGCGCCGGGTCCTGCTAGTTATCATTACAATCAAATTTTGATTTTTTAACAGAACCATGT
The DNA here is from genome assembly GCA_036346205.1 of Vesta saturnalis. NCBI lineage: Eukaryota > Metazoa > Arthropoda > Insecta > Coleoptera > Lampyridae > Vesta > Vesta saturnalis. Next base: position 5,358,099 of record JARFJB010001442.1, read on the forward strand.
ATAGCTAAGACGAAAAGATTGAAATATTGACATGGTATCAGAGTGGTAATAATTTAAAAACTGTAGGAGACTTGTTATCAAAAAAATGACCAGGCAGGCCTAAAAAGCATTGTTAAACAAATCATTGCTGTATGATAAATTCCCACAAAAAAAGAACAAAAGCCAATCATGTGTTGACTGAAGACATTTTAATGTATCGTACAGTTCTGCACTTAAACTGTATAGCAATATAAAGCATATAAATTTTCCAATCATCAACAACTATTTGAGGAGCACAAAGTTAAAAGAACAGAATTTTCTGAAACTGTATTTAATTTGGAGGAAGAACACGATGTTCTAGAGAAAATAGTTTTCACCGATGACGACACTTTCATATTAAATAGAAAAGTCAATTTTCAACATTTCCGGTGTGTATTAGCAGACGCGCAGACGCGCGGACTCGCGGACGCGCAGACGCGCAGACGCGCAGACACGCGGACGCGCGGGCGCGCGGACGCGCAGATGCGCAGACGCGCAGACACTCAGACACGCAGACACGCAGACACGCAGACACGCAGACACACAGACACACAGACACACATATACACAGACACAGATACATAGACACACATATACACAGACACACAGACACAGGCACACAGGACACAGGACACACGGACACACGGACACACGGACACACGGACACACGGACACACGAACACACGGACACGGACACACGGACACAGACACACAGACATACAGACATACAGACATACAGACACACAGACACACAGACACACAGACACACAGACACACAGACACACAGACACACAGACACACAGACACAGACACACAGACACACAGACACAGACACACAGACACACAGACACACAGACACACAGACACACAGACACACAGACACACAGACACACAGACACACAGACACACAGACACACAGACACACAGACACACAGACACACAGACACACAGACACACAGACACACAGACACACAGACACACAGACACACAGACACACAGACACACAGACACACAGAGCACAGAGACACAGGACACAGACACAGACCACAACAGAGCGCACAGACGACACAGACACACAGACACAGACACACAGACACACAGACACACAGACACACAGACACACAGACACACAGACACACAGACACACAGACACAGACACACAGACACACAGACACACAGACACACAGACACACAGACACACAGACACACAGACACACAGACACACAGACACACAGACACAAAGACACACACGACACACAGACACACAGACACACAGACACAGACACACAGACACACAGACACACAGACACAGACAACAGACACAGACACACAGACACACAGACACACAGACACACAGACACACAGACACACAGACACACAGACACACAGACACACAGACACAGACACACAGCACACAGACACACAGACACACAGACACACAGACACACAGACACACAGACACAGAACACAGGCACACAGCACAGACCACAGACAGCGCACAGACACACAGACACACAGACACACAGACACACAGACACACAGACACACAGACACAAGACACACAGACACACAGACACAGACAACAGACACACAGACACACAGACACACGACAACAGACAGACACACAGACACACAGACACACAGACACACACAGACACACAGACACACAGACACAGACACACAGACACACAGACACACAGACACACAGACAACACAGACACACAGACACACAGAACACAGAGACACAGAGCACAGACACACAGACACAGACACAGACCACAGACCACAGACTCCAGTCGCACAGACAGCCAGACACCAGACACACAGACACACAGACACACAGACACACAGACACACAGACACACAGGACACACAGACACACAGACACACAGACACACAGACACACAGACACAGACACGCAGACACGCAGACACGCAGACACGCAGACACGCAGACACCGACAGAACGCAGACACGCACAGACACGACAGCACAGACGCACAGACACCAGACACAGACACAGACAGCACAGACGCAGACAGCAGACACGCAGCACAGACCCAGACCACAGACGCAGACACAGACGCACAGACGCACAGACGCACAGACGCACAGACGCACAGACGCACAGACGCACAGACACACAGACCACAGACACACAGACACACAGACACACAGACACACAGACGCACAGACAGCACAGACCACAGACACACAGACACACAGACCACAGACACACAGACACACAGACACACAGACACACAGACACACACATGGCCGATATTGGCGAAACTTGGCCAAAGTTTTAAAATGAGCTAATAAGTCGATTTAGCGATAGTGAAAGTAGTCGATTGCATAACTTTCTATACTTACATATGTATATGTGGGTTGGAAGGTAAAAAGGTTTATTTATTCAGATTTTTCTATGATAATTCGTAACTGCCTAGTTCAGAATCTTGATGAATAATTAATTATATCATGTTACTATCAAAACTTGAAATAATTCTCTTAAAATGTTTTAACATTTACAGGCGTGTTGTTTAGTTTAATCATATATTTTACCTGTGAAATGAATCTCTTTCCTCCTTTCTTTCACTACGGCTTGTGCAGCCATGCGCTGAACACAATACCATTGTAACCACGTAAAAATAAAACTGTGTTTAAATATTGTATTAATTTTATTAAATACATAAAAAAAATTTTACATCTGTTCTACATACATAAAGACAAAATTTACATCGATTGGGGTTGTATCTTGATAGCTCAGTTGGTTAGAGAGGTAGTCTAGCAAAGTAAACGTCATAGGTTCAAATGCTACTCGAGGTAAATTTTTCTTTATGTATTTAATAAAATTAATACAATTTTTAATTACATGTTTACTTTTGAACTTTTCGTTCACAACAAAAACCTAATAATTGACTCTGTATGTAATGCACTTTTATAAACAAAAACTCAAAATGCACGAACGACGCTAAAGGTTGTTTGGGACCAAACAAATAGCAACCGATTGATATTAGGTCGCAATTTTTTACGCAAGTTTGAAATGCATGTTACGAGTCTCCTCTCTTTCGTTGTTCAAGATTTACCCATGTGGTATAACGTAAGCAAACATGAATGAATTTGGGAAAAAATTTATTATTGTAACATTGTACCTAATAAACATAATTTATTTCTGCTTTTTTTAGTTAATTTATTACATCACCATAAAAAAGTCCTTTTTATTGATATTATTAAAATTAATGTAGTATATCGTTTCGTAATTCTGAACTTGAATAAAGTTTGAATAAATTTTTTGGTTTAACAATTTTAAAAGTTTAACACTGGTATAGGTGACATTATGCTTATATTAAATTTCAACCTAGATTTCTCCTTTTAGACACAATTGCGCTTGTAATAGTTCTGTTTAAGGACAACGCTCCAAGCATTTCAACAGAGTTATGTAACCGCATGACATTGACATTACCATTGAAACCTAAGTCAAAGTGTATAAATCCATTCAATTTTGCACAATAAAAAATAGAATGGGCTTTAAAAAAAATTACAGTTAGAAATAAATTGAGTTTTTATTGAGATTTATTTACATCGTTTATATTTTTACCGTTAACAATAAAGCCCTTTGAAACTCAGGTTTACCTTGGTTTATTTTGTAAAGCAAATCAAAGCGTGTACTTTCTGGCCAATCTTTCTCGAATATGCTTAATTTTAGTAACTTGAAGTTTACAGATATATAATAATGTTCATCCACATTATTCTACTGTCGCAAATTATACAAAGTAAAGTGTAAGTTAATATTGAAGTCAAAAAAATGAAAAATTAAAATTAGGAACTTCTAAAAGGATTTGAAATCATGGTATTCAATAACTCGAACTTAATGCCAGTTAACAAATAATAGGGTTGAATGCGTTATTTATGAATTAAAAACCTTGAGATTGAGATTAATGTTCGTTTGTTGCATATTTGAATAAAACCAATGTTTGAATTTAGATTTTGTTATTAACAGTCAAAGTAAACCTAATGGTTTTAAGTTAATAACATTCAGTGTTGATTTACATCCAAACATCCTCATACCACTACCATAGTCATTTTACTAAAAAATATAAGCTATACCAAAGTGTTATATTTATGTATTTCTTTGTCATATATATGAAAGCTTTCGTAAAATCATAAAGAATGGGTCCTCAAATGTTTAGTTTTTGAAATACAATGCTAAAGTTTAAAAATAAAAATCGTTTTTCTTTAAGAATTCGCAAACGACTTCAATGTCCTTTCCACTAGTGTAGTATAGGCAGAATTGCAATTAATTTCTGTTTCTCTAATTCCTCGTTTTTTTGTATAGAAAACTCATAACCTTTGATCATGTTAAAGTTAACCGTTTATGAGATAATCTGACTTAAATGAAGCGTAAACTAATTTTAATTGAACTATAATTATTGGGAGGTAAATAGGTATCCTTGTGACTGTTTTATCGGATACATGCATTTGTTGCACGAAATATTTTTGTCACGGCAATTCAATCGAGATTCAAGAGAATGAAAAAATCGCGTGAGCTTGTTCGAGCGATATTTTTAAGTTCCCCTGATTCTAGAGTGAATTACCCAAACGAAAAAAATATTGAGTGATATTAAAAGTGCATTTATTATTATTAATATCGAAAAGATCACCTCCAAAGTATTTTAGAAAGATTAATACTCAACGTGATGCCAACATTCTTGATTTCACTAAGAGATTCGCTATGAAACCTAGCCATTTTAGACGTTGCGTATAATAGACTAAACTAAATTAAAGAATTGGAGGGACAACAGTCGAGGTTAAATATAACATAGCACTGATCTAGTAAGCTGTTTATTTGGAAAATTTATAAAATAGTTTTGAAAGAGATACTATACCTATGTTCAGCTGCTCATAGCCGATTTAACATTAATCGCTTTCTTTTACTTTGACAGTTTCAGATTGTTTAGAATTGGAACACTGTCATTATGGGAACCGTGGTTTTCTATTGGGAAGTGCAGCTAACTTCTTTACCGCTTATTTAAATTGTTTAACCAACACATAGTCTGTCTATTTTAAAAATTAATAACTCCTGGTTGGCTTTAACAGACAGGGCAATAACAAATGTACGACATTTTCTATTATTTCCCATCAAACAATGAAACAAGGAAACCAGCAGGTCGCAATGGCATAATGCGCCGATGCTATATCGCCGTTTATGAAATATTTCTAATCTATTTCTAGTGATTACAGTAGACACTATAGAACACATTAATTATCGTTGTGTTTTATCCATACTATTTATTTTTATTGTCTGTTATAGTAACTAAAGCAATAATTTTTTTTTCATTTACGATTTTCTCACAGTAAAATCGTACAAAAACAAACATTTGTACAACATCCCAACTACTTCATATAAGTAAGAAACTGAGAATGCTATCTTTCAACAAAACAGTTTTAACGATAGATTTACACTAAATAATGAGCGATAGGCTAATGCCACATTACTTTCTACTGGGTTTTACTACGTTTTCCTTATCTTCCTTAAATTACAGGGGAGATGTGAAAACTTCGCGACACACTTTAAAACTTTTACAAAACAACCCATAAGCTAACCAACAAGTTACTCGACAAACACATAGACATGCATCTTCTACAAATAACCAATCACACCAACCATGCACAAAACAAGTAAAAAATGCCCAAGAAACTAAAACAAGAGAGAAACTGGTAGCGAGCAAGCACATCAAATAAAGGAACTAGCAAAACAGGTAAATATGCAAACATGTAAACAAGTTACTCAACATCCAAACACACAAACACGCTAATAGGCAATCTCCACCACAAAAAAAAACTAACCCGCAAAGATTCAAACACCTTGAACAAGCAAGAAAACATACCGAAGAAACTAAAATGTACAAAAAAACTAGTAGCCAACAAACACATATGCAAACAACTGAACACTCCAAACAGAAAATTAGAAAACAAGTAAACACACAAACATTTAAACCCCCAAACATACAAACAAAGAAACTACAGATTATGCACACGCCCAGATACAAAACATGTAAACCCGCAAACACACAAGTACAAAAACAAAGAAACAAGATACGTAACTTCCAAACACATAAACACGCTAATAGGCAACATTCAAAACAACAAAATGTCTAACCAGCCCCGTGCAGCTTTAAACGGCTCGAATGAATAATAAAATATACTAAAGTAACTAAGACATGCATATTAACTAGTAGCCAACAATCTCACAAGCAAGAAAGTAAGCACCCTTAACAGGAAACTAGCAAAGAAATACAAACCCATACATGTAAACCCTCAAACATACAAACATGGCATCCCCCGCACGGTAGCCACGAAGCCGCCCATAGATGCACCTTTGTAAACCCGCGACGCGCTGCAGAATCGTCCAGAATAGAAAAAGAAGGTAAGAATATAACCTGCTCGTTCGTGACCGAGACCGCTACGCCGTTCCTGATATCCAGTAGCCGCCAGTACCGATTGCTTCTTGTAATCACTGTTAATCGCTGCCGCGGAGTCCATAGCGATCGTGTGATAACGCACACCACCTCGCACCGGGCTACCTAAAGTTTGTTACCGAACTGCAATTAAAAGACACGTAAGTTGTAGAGTGATACAATCTAACAATTTACAACAAATCACTACAGAACGTAAATAACGACGGGCTTAGTCTCCAGGAGTTATAATGTTAACATTACACCACCACATACACAAATAGTGTAACGCAGGGTAGATCCCGACGTCACTCGCAAACACCTGAGGATGAAGGTTTGATACAGGGCTGTAAAGACCTACGACCTTTTCTTAGTCAAACAGGTTAGACAGGCAGCTGTCTACAGTCTACTGTTGGAGCTAAGGCCCCCGCTTACTACACATACCTACACTACCTACAGACAAACATAATATCAACAAACGGTGTGTTTAATCGCAGAAGAGTACACATGAAAACCTGTTGCATAAATTTGTATTAAGAATAAATGTCGCGAAATACCTAGTGCGAAATCGTTCTTAATTAAATTAGAATACACCGGAAATCAAAACATTAGATAATCCGTAAATTATCTAATATTAACCTGTAGTAAATAATAAAAATACGACCGCGTGTATATTACGATTTACCTTAGTAAAAGTAAATTCATTTTAGTATAGCGTTTTCAATGGCAAGTATTTCGTTTACTTTATAATTTGTATATAATTGAATTTAGTTGCGCCGTTAGGTCTTAATCCAGTTGTTTAAATAGTCTAAACGCTTTTTGAGAACAAAACGCGTTCTCAAACCGGTTCTAAACATATAATTACAGCCCAGAGATCTCGCCTTTATTTTACGCGAATCTTCCGCGTGTATTTCTTCATTGGAGTACGACATACGAGCTTCAGCGCTCCAGAGAGACTGAAGAGTATAAACATACAGTGCGCATAAGCAGAGACCAGTATTGATTTTCCCCCGTGACCTAGAAACAACTCGAGTTCATTGCGCTGGCGCTTTCGACCCATATCTATTAAGGCTAACGCATGCGCTTCTGTAAGACAGGACCGTAATTTGAATATTAAGAAAAATTCCATTCATATTCAAACGCGAGTGGAAAAACTAGGTAGGAATAGATTAAGATATCATATATATATATATATATATATATATATATATATATATATATATATATATATGTTCACAGAAACGACTTCGCACCCAGTACCCAGGATTGGCAGAATCCCCCAGACGAGAGCAGAAAGAGCCCCGCTGATACCGATTATATTTAGTTTTAGTATAGTTTATTATTATTATTATTATTGTCAAATTACAAAATAATAAATAATTAAACAGCTTTAGTATAATTATTTAAAGTGACAGTATTAAGCCTACTAAAAAGTACGAATCCACACCCCGTTTAGTAAGAAATTTATAAACACGACTGAGCTTAGCCGAGGCAAAATAAAACCGCGCTGGGTTACATCCAAAGAAGGGCGGTTATATAAAATCTCACCCAGACACAAAGAGAGAAAGGGAGGTTATAAACATACAAGCGATGAAACAAGTTACTCAACATTCAAACACATAAACAGGATTTACAAAAAAAAAAGAAATAAAAATGAAAGAAGAAATAGAAATGAGTTAACAATTCCCCCTATAAAGTAATTTTTATTGTCGATATCCTGACAAAAGAATAAAAAAATATTAAATTAACATTCCACCAAAGCCCACGATGGCAAGCAGTGAGCCTCAGCTTGTGCCCACGGCAATTATAATTTAAATTTCAATTAGAAAAAAAAAATTATTATATGCCCTCTTCCGGCCGCTGTAAGATCTTACTGTTCGTATTCGGAATTGGCTAATTTAACACATAATCCCATTGGTATGTTTAGTAAGATAAAAAAAAAAAAAATTTAATCAATGAACTTGCTTGCCTTACGCTTCACACAGTATACAGTAAATTTGAAAGCTTGTTCGGTCCACAGTAAATAACTACCGTAACAAACAAACTAAATTTATAGGAAATAAACTGGCCCGAACAACCTTGTCCACAATAAAAGTAATGTACATAACACATAAAAGATTACGAGACAAAAATTACAAATTCATATAAAATTAAATGTTTAACATTTGCAGTAGTTCACGTAATACAGATAATCGTTACACCCAGTATATTGCAATCAAAACAGGAGTTAAATCGTTGGGTTAATGTAGCCACAGAAGCTAGAATTAAATAAGTCAAAATGGAAGCTAACCTGTTTGGGTGCGGTCTATCAAGTCACTTTTAATGATTTAATCAAAGTTTTACTTTTGATTGAGTGCAAAAATATTCAAAACTGAATTAGTGAAATATATATATATATATATATATATATATACCGTTTTAGATAAAAGGATTTTGTGAAAGTGAAATGCTGGAAGCACCTTAAATATATAAATTTAATTAAGAGGTAACAATTGTCAATTATTTGATTACAAAATTAATATTATTATTCCATTTATTTTCGTTGTAGAAATTCACTAAGAACCTCCTAAGTGTATTTGAAATTTGGAAATACAATCATGTAACCAGGTGTTAAGGAAAAAAAATCTGACCTTTATTGTTGAAACTACTACTTATTTGATCATAGATCATAGATCATAGATGTCAGCAAGGCTCTTATGCCTTCCAGCGATAATCATGTATTTTGGATGTAACGTAACAGTAAAATGTGAGCAGAAAATTTAAGAAGGAATGCCGTTAGAAATGTAGGTAGTGCAGAGATGCTAAAAGAAGGTAAATATAAGTATGATGTTTAATTAATTATGACCGTTCATACCTCTTACAGGTGACAAACGAGCCGGTAGTGAACATTCAACATAATTTCGATTGAAGTGTCTATATATGTAAAGAATTAGTATTGAATGCTTTTATATTCGAAAACCTGAAAACATGTGCCACTTACCGAAGATGTGGACGAATGAATAATTTCAATTATATCCGCCTTTTAAAAGCGTTAGTAATACTTTTACTTAACCAAGTATTACTTTAAGTGAGAATTTCCCAAAAAAATGATGCTTCAGCATCCAAAACCAGAAACGAAAAATTCTCTAGAAACTCAACATCCACCATCAAGGGCGTTCTTAAAAAGGAAGAAAGAAAAAATGGCCAACACGTTAAAAATCAATTTTACAAACTTGAGGAAAATTTGTATTTAATCATTGTTGCCCAAAGTTAAAAATGTGTAGAAAATATATATTTATTATATGTATATGTATTATTTGACCCTAATAGATCTGCTTTATATTAAATGATCCGAAATTTTAGAGATGTCGCTGAAGGTATTAAATTTGACTTATTTTAACTAAATAAGAGATGTGTACGAAAGTTACATACGTTAATTTAAGTGCAATTAGAGATGCGCAAAAATTTGCGAAATAGTGAATTGGAAGCATTCAATCTAAGAATAAATTGCTGTTTTTTTTAGTAAGTAAATTTGACCAAATGACGAACGTTATAAAAAAAAAAACGTTTTCCAATTAAACACGTAACACACTTACATGAAAACAAGGAAACCAGTCAACTAGTTACCTAAAAAATATACAAAATAATTTACAAATTCCCCAACATGCATGAACCAAGCAACAAAACATACCAAAGCAGCTTAAATATCTAAAAATCTAGAAGCATACAATCATGTACAAACCAAGAAATGAGCAATCAAATAAACACCCAAACATAGAAATCCCGAAACATACAAATATACTAACAAAGAAGCAATATACTCAACGTCCAAGTATGCGATACTAAGTCATCAAACACCTTTAAAAACCTAAACATGCACAAAACAAGCAATAAAATGTACCAGAGCAAACTAAAACATACAGAAAAACTAGTAACCGACCAACAAATATATGTAAACACTCAAAACAAAGCAACTAACAATCAAGCACAATAAAGGTTACTCATAAACATACAATCACAGGGAAACGTGCAAACACGTAAACGCATCAAACTTGCACGAAGCAAGCAAGTAAATATGGCAACGAAATTAAAACATGCAAAAAACAAATAGCCAGCACGATATGCTTAAGCAAACAAGTATACACAAACAAGAAACCAGCAAGCAAGTACTCACACAAAAACGTAAACCTTCAAACACAGAAATACCCAACAAAGAAACTACCTATTGAGTAAGCGCCAAATCAATTAATCTCGCAAATAAATAAGCTTATTTAACAAATAAAACAAGTTAAAATATGTAAAATGTAACCCGTATAAGAAAGAAACTAGGCAACAAAAAACCGAAAACGCAAACTAGCTAACATATACAAGCAACACGAATAAGTAAACAAGGAAACTAGTAAACAAGTAAACAGCTAAACACAAAATATATAAACCCGCAAATATGCAAATACGTATATAAAGAAACTTGCAATGCAAAGTAAATTTTAAAGACAAACCATCTTGCTAACAAGTAAATGGTCTATCAATCACACATAAAATCCTCAAACAGGTGAACATACGAAACACAAAACTAGATAACATGTTTAAAACAAATTGAGGAAAAACCAAGCCAAAACACCCACCGATGCGTCATATTTATTCAATGAAAACACAGCGGTCTTTTTGAAAAAAAAACAATTATCATACCAGATTCTGATTCTGCACATGCGCACTAGTCTGATTCTTTAAATTATCTGAACATTGTACATGCTGGTGTTACCCACTTGTACGTTGTAATGTTTTGTAATTTAATAATCACTGTTGTACCCATTGGTTGGTCATACCTGTTTTTATTAATTGAGCATAACCCACAGGTAGGTAACACCAGTCTTTTTATCGAATCCGCGTGCGTCACACCTGTGTTTTATCGAATGAGTGTGACCCACCGGCGGGTTAAACCTGCGTTTTTATGGAATAAGCGTGACACCAGTGTTTCGACTTGGTTTTTGCTTAATTTGTCTTTTGCATGTTAGCTAGTTTCTGGTTCATTTATGTGTATGTTTGTGGGTATTGTGTTTGCTTGCTAACTAGTTTGTCTGTGTTCATGTATTTGTGTGTTTGCTTGTTTGAGGATTTATGTAGGATTATTAGATAATTTGCTTGTTTGCGTGATACCTTATTTTCGACTAAAAAGAAATTTTCCTAGCATCTAAATTATGTTGCAAGATGTCCACCATGGGCTTGTTTGCGGATGAAGAAATAATAAGAACAAAAGTAAGATACCCCAAGAACGATCCAAAATTGCAACAAAAAGAAAACACTGAGCAAATGCGAGTTACTAGTTAGATTCTATGTCGTGTCACTATTTACCAACGTGCGGACCAAGGAAACAATCGACATAAAGTGTTATTCATAGGAGGATATCAACCTAATGAAACACTGCGAAAAGAGCACTTCATCTGTAGAAGTCAGAGGTCTAGACTGAAGGATCTCCACTTGGATCACCACTATCGCCGATCTTATTAACAATTTAGAAGAACTGGCAATGGAAATAGCAAGTCACAAACCTTAGTTATGGTTAAGGTATGTAGACGACACTTTCATAATCTGGACACAATGGACAAGAAATGGACTGATTTCTACATTCTCTAAATGGTGTTCGCAAGAGTATAGTTTACAATGGAGATAGAGGGTAATAGAACACTGACGTTTATACGTATTGTATACAAAACACCATTATGCGATTCAAGCGCCTAGTAAACAGCCAAAACAAACATATAGAGCTTCAAACACTAAAATCAGCTTACAAAATGGATTAAACCAAAAATACACCTAAAAAGCGGACCAATCCAAGAAGAAAAAACAAGAGGAAAAATAAAATGGACTAAAAAACCATTCTTACCGTACATAACGGGAACAACAGGCCGGATTAGCAGAATACTCAAAAATCACAACATTAACACGATATCTAAGACGCAGAAAAAGAACGGAACCATGTTGCCTAATCTAAAAACCAATATGAACTTAGAAGATTAGGGAATATACGAGATTCCATGTGGAGACTGTGTCCGAATGTGCATAGGTCAAACACACGAACCAGTGACAGACTGGAAGAACACGGATTTACAGTAAGGAAAAACAGCACCATATTATCTTTTGAGTAATATCGACATCGACACTTAAATGAAATAGTTTCTAATTTCCACAAAATCGTTTAATGAATAACAATGGTTTCGACATACAGTGTCTTCTTCACATTCAATCTTAAACTAACTTACAATGCTACAAAATACCAAAATAAATAATACTATACTAATTGTGGTGGAAGGCTGACAACTAATTATCTGATGAAGAGGGAAAATCAAACAGTGGCGAATAGTATAAATCAATTTGATTGTTTAATAACAAACCTGTATTTTTGTTTTTAAAAATTTCTGATGAATTGGAAAAGAAACATTTATCAGTTATGAATCCTCAAGTACCTAAACTATATTCTTTAATTAAATTACACAAAGCAGATTACCCTTTTAGACCTGTTGTTTCTTATATCACAGTCCCAGCGTATAAAATATCCGAGAAACTAGTATATTTAATAAAAGAATATTGTAAATTTACCCATAAACATAGTATTCAGAATTCACAACAATTAGTTCATAATATCCAAAACATATTTATTCCTAATAATGCGAAACTTGTGTCTTTTGATATCAAACATTTATTCCCGAGTATCCCACCAAATGAAGTGATTAATATTATGGATAATCTTTTGACTATCTGTAACACTAATTGTATCATTAAGCAAGACATTCTCAACACGTTAATAACTTGTTTAAACCAAAATTATTTTAAATTTAATAATGAGATTTTTAGTGCCAATAAAGGCTTAATTATGGGTAATCCGTTAAGCTATATTAGCAGACATTTTTATGGATAATTTAGAGCAAACGACCGACAAACACCAATTTAGTAAATTCTTAGTTTTTTGGTATAGATATGTTGATGACATATTAGTTTGCTTTAATGGTTCTAATAGACAATTCCAAAACTTTTTGAATTACTTATACACATTACATACAGAAATGTCATTTACAGCAGAAAGTGAAAATAACAACCAAATTAACTTCTTAGACCTAACAATAACAAATCAGAATAATAAACTAGAATTTTCAATTTATCATAAAACTTCACATATTGACAGTTATTCATAGCAATTCTTGTCATCCTTATACTTACAAAATGGCCATTTTTGTAGGGCACTGTTAACCTTTCCATTTAATATATCTACAGCTGTTTCACTCGTAAGCTCATCAGAACTGTTGAAGGTAACTCCTAAAATTTTTTGAGCAACACCGTTCCATGTGCATTCTAACTGGGAATCGCATCTGTGTTTCCACTGTCCACATCATAATCCCTCTGATATATATATATATATATATATATATATATATATATATATATATATATATATATATATATATATAATATATATATATATATATATATATATATATATATATATACATATATATTGCTAAGCTGTATTAATTCTTAGTGAAAAAGACAGCTTTAACTGCTGTCGAAGCTATTCAATTTAAAAATAGATAGACTAATAATACAGAAATCATTTCTGCTGTACCTAATTCCACTGTTGTTCGCCAAACCGATAGAACCTTGTGGTGTTCTAAGTCAGCTCGATGCAGTGATTTACGGGATTTCTTTGCAACCTTTCCATGGCGTGAATATTGTTTTAAGTCGTCCACTTCTTCGGACATCGCTCTTTCAGTATGTGAAGTCATCCTCATGGGAATGGAATTCTACATTCCCAAAAAACAGTACGTATAGGTCATTCACGTTCCCAACCCTGGTTCAATAAGGCCTGTGCTGATGCAATATCTTTAAAAAATAAATGTTACATTAAATGGAAATCTAATAAATCGGTCGACAGTCATGTAGAATACGTTGGTGCTAGAAATATCTGCAAAAGTGTCGTCACTAAAACTAAAAAGTTGTTCGAACAACGAAAATGCAGTGAACTAGCCACATCTCCTTTAGGCAGTCGTAAATTTTGGTCTTTAGCTAAAGCCATTAGTAAAAACTTTGGAACATCTTTATTTCCCCCCCTGACGTCTATTGACGGATCGGTAGTTGCTGATTCTGTAGACAAAGCCAACGTTTTTGTGGATTTGTTTGCATCAAACTCTTGTCTCAATGATTCTGGAAAAGATGTGCTCCTAGTAAGCTCTTCTTCATACGCTATGAAACCAATTCATTTTCGGTACAAGTTCTTGGAATCGATCATCAGTAGGCTTGATCTCAATAAGGCGGCTGACCCAGACGGTATCCCGCTATTGTCTTAAAGAAATGTTCCCACGAACTAGTACCAGTCCTATCTAAGCTCTATACGATCTTTATGTCTTCTGGGGAATTCCCTTCATCATGGAAGTTAGCAAATGTTCAACCTATTCCCAAAAAAGGCGATAAGACCGATCCCTCAAATTACCGACCAGTTTCCATCACTTCCATTTTGTCTAAAATCATGGAAAAAGCAATCAATCAGCAACTGCTCACGTTCCTTGAAACTAACAAACTCCTTAGTGACCACCAATATGGGTTTAGGCAAAGTCGTTCAACAGGCGATCTTCTTTCATATATGACCCAAGTTTGGAACAATACAGTAGAGCAGTCCGGTGAAACATTTGTAGTCGCTTTAGATATCTCAAAGGCATTTGACCAAGTTTGGCATAAGTGTTTACTTGCCAAACTCACCTCGTTTGGGTTAAATGATACGCTCATCAACTGGGTTTCTAGTTTCCTTGATAAAAGACGAATACGTGTCGTAGTTGATGGCTTTTTTCAAAAGAAGTTAGCATTAACGCGGGCGTACCACAGGGATCCGTTATAGCGCCTACACTTTTTCTACTGTACATAAATGACCTTATTTCTTTAACAACTAACTCCACCCATTGCTTTGCTGACGATAGCACTCTTCACTGTAGTTCATCTCAGTCTACTCATAGTGATAATCCACCTTCTATGTCAAATCAAGAAATTAAAGCTGAAATGGCAAATTCAATCAACAAAGACATTCAACGTATTCTCGAATGGGGAAGCAATAATCTAGTTAAATTTAATGGTAACAAATCTCAGTGTTGCTTTATGTCCGCCAAAAAAGACGATCATTTCCTGTTGTAAGTATGAATGGCTCAGTTCTTAAGTTTTCAGACTCTATTACTCTGATGGGTATGACTGTATCTTCAAATCTCTCATGGGTTGACCATCTTCTGTCAGCTACCAAAACAGCTGCTCGTAAAATGGGCTTTTTGTACAGATCTAAGCAGTACTTTACCTCTCGACAAATCCTTCTGCTGTATAAGGCCCAAATTCGGCCTCATCTGGAATATAATTCTCACCTCTGGGTTAGTGCTCCCCAATACGCTCTCGATATCGTTGATCGTATTCAAAAGAGAGCGATTAGGCTTATAAATGACCCGTCCTTAACTTCGCACATACAGTCCCTTGAGCATAGAAGGATGGTTTCATATCTTTCTTTGTATTATCGTTATTACAACGGCTATTATGCTGCTGAATTATATTCTTTGATACCATCTCAGGCTATCTTTGCGAGAAACACTCGGTTCGCTCATTCACATCATCAGTATGCAGTACAAATCTCCACTTGTCGTACCAAACGGGCGCAATCCACATTTTGCTACACGGCTTCTGAACTCTGGAATGATCTCCCTAGTTCCAGTTTTCCTCTCACTTATGATATGAGAAAATTTAAGGTAGCTGCTCATAGGCATCTATTGGCAATTCATTATCCCTCTATCCATCCTCCTAAGTGTTCCTGAGTGCTTTAGCACGATAGGCCTAATTTAGCCTGTTCAGGTCCACAATCATAAAAAAAAACAGAAATTAAAAAAAGAGGATAAATATTTCAATAACGGATAATTTTTTATTTTTAGTGCATAGTGCAGTGTATTTCAAACAACTGAATAATATAATATGTATGTATAAACCGTCATTTGTAAACTGTAAACAGTTGCTTGCTAGTTATAAAACGAAAATTCGATTGGTAATCTAGGATAAATCGCCCTTTTTCAAACCTGTTTAGTAACAAGCTGCATTTTTGTGAGCAGCTTCTTTTACCGAGACGCCCAACGATTTCTCTGCGAAAATTTTCGATATTGAGTACGTAAATCTTCCGGAGGCTGTAAACATGACGCGCATACAATTGCAAAAATGTGATTAGTAACAATTAGGGTTTTAGCTATATTCCGAGATAATACGATAATACACACGAAAAACAGTGTGGCATACAAAACCGATGGTTTGAAGGAGGGATCCCCTCTCACAACACGTCATTTTCACAGGTTGAAATTAAAAATAGATAGTACAAATTCGGGATCTACCTTTGAACAAGTTATTTCGTTTAGTTTCGGGCTGATTCAACTAAAAATGATTTGAAATACTCTTAGAAATATTAGCAAGCGTTTTCCGACAATATCCCAAAAATTTCCCGCAAAAAAATCATTTTATAGCAAATTTTTACGAAAATCGAGACATGTAATTGAACTGTTTCATAATTAAAAATTATTATTCATTTTATTAAATACATAAACAAAAATTATTAATAATTTAATAAAATGCATAAATAAAAAGTTTACCTTAAATAGAATTTGAACCTACGACTTTAATTTTCTAGAGTAACGCTCTAACCAACTGAGCTATCGAGATAAAGCCCCAATCGATGTAATGTAATTACTAATATTAATGGAATGTGAGCCTGCTATATCGCAAGGATTCACACATACCAAAGTAACTTAACTAACATTAAATTATTATAAGTTGAACGAATAAGTTCAAAAATAATAACATAAATAAAAAGTTTACCCCGAGTAAGATTTGAACCTACGACATGTACTTTGCTAGAGTACAACTCTAACCAACTGAGCTCTCGAGACCCAATCCCCAATCGATGTAAATTGTGTTGTTAGGTATGTAAAACTGATGTAAATTCTAAATATAATGTGAATCCTAGCCATATTGCAGGCTCACATTCCATTAATATAAGTAATCTCATTATATTTAGAATTTACATCAATTCCACATACATAGAGACAACATATACATCGATAGCTCAGTTGGTTAAGGCGGTACTCTACTAGCAACGTACATGTAGCAGGTTCAAATCTTACTCGAGGTAAACTTTTTATTTATGTATTTAATAAAATTAATAATAATTTTTAATTACATATTTACTTTTGAACTTATTCGTTCATAACAAAACTTATAATAATTGTATAATTTAATTTGGTAATTTATAAAAATCGTTTATCGTTAAAAAATAATTTCAAAAAATTAAGGTTAGTAAGTATATATTAATGAATTAACCATTGTAGAAGTTAATCTTTCAATACTTCTATTTTTAGAAATTTTTGTTTACTGATTTATTTTTAATAATTTAATTATTTTCATTATATTTTCTTTATTTTTAACAACGAAGACTTTTCTGGTAAAGTAGATGATGAAGATGATAATGATGGCAGCAGTGAGGAAGATGAGTATACGAACGAGTTGGACGAAAATTAAATTAATTTGTGGAATACTTTTTTGTTTGGTTTTACAGTAATTAAAAAGATTTTACTTTTAATAAAAACCCTCTGTATTTAATTTTTTAGTACAATTGTTTTAATCCTCAAAACTAGCTATATTTATTAAAAAAAAATAAAAAGAATTATTTTTTTACAATTTTTTATGTAATTAAATTAAAATTGTTTGATATTAGTTTTGAATAAATTCTGATATACGTTTTTTACAAATTAACAAATTAAATTATACAATTTTTCAAGAAGTTTTTAAAATTTTGAAAATTATTAAACAGTTCAATTACATATCTCGATTTTCGTAAAAATTTTCTATAAAATGATTTTTTATTCGGAAATTTTTTTTGGAAATTCTTAAAAAAACGTTTGCTATATCGTTTTCCAAAAGAATATTTCCAAGAGTATTTCAAATCATTTTTAGTTTCAGCTCGAAACTAAACAAGATAAATTGCTTAAAAGATAGAGGTAGAGCCCGAATTTTTAGTATCTATTTTTCATTGTTTTTTTGTAAGTATAGCGAAATTTTGCCATGTTTTTTGTAGGCCACTTATTTAATTTGGCTAAAGAATGCAACAGCCTATCATGTAATATCTTTGTCCTACAGTTACTATAATGGAAAAAGTTTTGCCGTGCGATCGACATTTTCCGAGCGTAGGTCTCGAAAAACTTTCCACGTAATTTGTATGCAGACATGAACATCGCATTTCAAAAGATTTTATATAGCTGCAGAAAAAAAGTTAGCCGGTTACCAATCACTAATTTTAACCTGTGAAAATGAAATGTTGCGAGTGGGGGCTCCCCTCTTCAAACCAACGGTTTTGTATGCCATACAGTTTTTCGTGTGCATTATCGTATTATCTCGGAATATAGCTAAAAGACCAATTGTTACTATTTTTTACAATTGTATGCTACACATGTTTACAGCACCCGGAAAATTTACGTACCCATTATCGAAAATTTTCGCAGAGAAAACGTTGGGCGTCTCGGTAAAAGAAAGCTGCTCTCGAAAATGCAGTTTGTTATTAATTACTTTTGGAAAAGGGCCATGCATTCTAGACTATATAGATGGGTAATCATAATAAAAGCTAACGACAAGTTTATATCACCACATTTTGGTAATGCTACTAAGTTTCTCTTATTTTGTTACTATCATAAATAACTTTACTATTGACTCTAATCACTATTTCGAGTGATATTACTATAATTATATGTATTTTTTAAGTGTAATTAGGTGATGCACTAAGAGGTTTAAAAAATACTAATTTTGAGGATATATTTGTCAAGTTTAATTAAACGAAATATTGGAGTATTAGCAACACTATTAGAAGACTTGTAAATTATAAAGCTTGTGAAGAATGTTGTTCTAATTTTGCATAATGAACAACATTCTTTACAAATGTTATATTATTCTACCCATTTTGCATTAAAACAAAGTCTAGTAAATATTGTGATTAACTCTGGAATTTTTGATATAAACAACTATCGTTCTTAATGAGAGCTTCCTGTTTTTTGCAAAATAGAACAAGTAAGTGACTTTGGTGAAGGCAATCAACTTTTTGTAAGTTTTGAAAGTATCAATACGGTTCTAGGAAGAAGAGTAGCACATCTGATACAATAAATACTTAATACCTTGGAATTGCTTTGAGAATGGTCAGTTTGCGGACCTTCGTCAAAATAGCAGAAAAACATAACCTCCTCTAAAAATTCCTAGTTTACCTGAACGGTCATGGACTTGCGTATTTACATAAAAATGTATTTCATATGTTAGATGTATGAATATTCAATGCTTTTAGTAACTAACCACAAAATTATAAAATACACATCTTTGTCGTACATTGTTTAAAAGGATGACACAACATAATTCGCCCCACAAGTGTAAAAAAAATTGTGTTAGGAGTGCTCAGAACACGGGCGTGACAGACTTTACGGGTGACATTCCAATACAGGCAGCACGGCATATTTGAAAATTTTATAAACACCATACCTAACATAATATGGTTCTTTTCGAAAAATGAGTTTCATAATTTTAAAGCATTTTATTTCAGCGTATACACCGTTTATGATGTTTTTGTACTGAGTCTAGCAATGGAATTATGATTATTAAGTTTCCAGTACAGACATGACATAAGTTAGTTTAAAAAACTTGTCATTTTCACGCAAGGGCTATGTTGCAAGTTTAATACGAAAAGTAAATAGCTAATTATCAAAGAAATTAATGTCATCTTGAAATTAATTTGTTTATGACATTTGATTAAAATGCCTCAGATAAGTACGGCTGTTGAAAAACGGCAAATCAAACGAGCATATAACCTGTTTACAATGTTCGAATTAGAAATGTTGACGTTAAAAATTACACTTACAACAACAAATCGTGGTTTACAGTAGTGCTAGAGCTAGTACAAAACATCTTGAACGCTGTATTTAAATTTCGAAGCTGTTCAACAAAATTAGAAATCATGTTTTAATTTTATCTTTGATATTTCATTACCCAATGAAATCTGAAAAAAACATGTATTATGCTGTGTGCAATTCCCTATATGAAAGTTTAAAGCGCGGGAGAAGATGGTCAATTTTCTCTGGCGCACGGGTGTCAACATACCTTGGCGTGGCCTGATTATTCACCCTACGCAGACGTAACTACACAAAGCTTTATTACCTAACTTGTAACACAATTTTTCCCGAAAAATTAAAAAATGTATTGAAAATAAATGGACATGAAAAGCACATAAGATTTTGTCAAAACACAAACAGATCACCATAACTACATGAATATTTTATTCATTAGACAATTTTTGCACAAATTGTAAACATACTTTTAAAATAATTGTAATGTTTACACAACATTTATAGATTGAAAATTTTGCGGTTACTAAATATGAGCAATTGTTACAATATTTTATAGATAAAGATCCATTTTTCAAAATCTGAGACGTTTAGAAAAAGGAGACATCATAAACATTTAGCGTTAGTTACAGAATTCGTGAATCTGTCATGCGTACTACTTGGTAGCAAAAGATTTACCATTTAAGTTAACAAAAATGTTAATGTTAATGTTAATGTTAATGTTAATGTTAATGTTAATGTTAATGTTAATGTTAATGTTAATGTTAATGTTAATGTTAATGTTAATGTTAATGTTAATGTTAATGTTAATGTTAATGTTAATGTTAATGTTAATGTTAATTAATGTTAATGATAATATGTTAAATGTTAATGTTAATGTTAATGATTAATGTTAATGTTAATGTTAATGTTAATGTTAATGTTAAGTTAACGTTAACGTTAACGTTAACGTTAGTTACGTTTACGTTACGTTTACGTTTACGTTTACGTTTACGTTTACGTTTACGTTTACGTTTCCGTTCGCGTTCGCGTTCGCGTTCGCGTTCGCGTTCGCGTTCGCGTTCGCGTTCGCGTTCGCGTTCGCGTTCGCGTTCGCGTTCGCGTTCGCGTTCGCGTTCGCGTTCGCGTTCGCGTTCGCGTTCGCGTTCGCGTTCGCGTTCGCGTTCGCGTTCGCGTTCGCGTTCGCGTTCGCGTTCGCGTTCGCGTTCGCGTTCGCGTTCGCGTTCGCGTTCGCGTTCGCGTTCGCGTTCGCGTTCGCGTTCGCGTTCGCGTTCGCGTTCACGTTCACGTTCACGTTCACGTTCACGTTCACGTTCACGTTCACGTTCACGTTCACGTTCACGTACACGTACTGTTCACGTTCACGTTTCGTTCACGTTCACGTTCACGTTCATTCACGTTCACGTTCACGTTCACGTTCACGTTCACGTTCACGTTCACGTTACAACGTTCACAGTTCACGTTCACGTTCACGTTCACGTTCGCGTTCCGTTCAGTTCACGTTCACGTTCACGTTCACGTTCACGTTCACGTTCACGTTAACTGATAACGTTAACGTTAACGTTAACGTTAACGTTAACGTTACAGTTTACGTTTACGTTGTAACGTTTACGTTTACGTTTACGTTTACGTTTACGAATTACGTTTTACGTTTACGTTTACGTTTACGTTTCGATGAATTTACGTTCTTTACAAATTGTTATCACGTTAAACAAATATTTACACGATTTTACTAAATTTTACGACAAACTGTGTTCTTATTCACTCATTAATTTTCCTCTGGACTTAAAAGGTTGAATTTTGTTCCACAGTTCCACAATTTCCTGGTAGCTTGGACAGCGCAGAAATCAGGTGTTTAATGACCCAATTCTGAAAAGGGTTCCCATCCATAGCTTTATGATAATCCTAATCCTCGTTCCCGGAATCGAGTCACAGTTTTCCAGAAACCCTAAATTACACTCCGCGTGTAAAATGGTATACCTTTTACATTTTATTTTTTCAAAAAGTTAATTTCAGCTACAACGACGTGTTTGATTTCACATAAAATTTTCTGTCCATTGATACGTTTGTGTTTACAACCCACGGATTTAAAAATCCTAAATAATGTCGTTCGACCCCCACCAAAATCGAAATCTGTTTTAATGTGATGATACAATTTGTACAAAGTAAAATTTTAAGAATCAAATTGCCAAATTAGCCAAAGGTAAAATCCGGAAATTCAGATTTTCTTCGCTTACCACAATATGTCCACTTTAAATTTTGACGTCTTCCCGTTATGTCTTGGATAGTTCGCTGTGAAACCTAAAACCCAATACGTACTTAATGTAAGTACGTACTTGAAATATATCCTACACCATTACGACGAGTTCCCCGTTACCTTTCTCCGTCGCACTATTTTTAAGGCCTTAAAAATCTGTGCTTTGTACTCTTATGGGTATTTTCTCAACACATTATTATAAGAACTCGATCATCACATGTCTTACTTAAGTAGGCACAGAGCTAGTAGAGTAGTGGTGACACGACCCGCTCAGCATTCGAGAGGTAATGGGTTCGATTCCCGTTACCTTCTACCTTGTATGAGGTTTTTTACGGGTTTTTCCTCATATACATGTAGCGGCATGCTCACTGGGTATATGCATCCTAACCACAACCATCCTTAATCTAACCATGCATGTATACGTAATGTATGTATGCATGCTGGGAATCCATGATTGTCGCTGAAGGAGCTTGGAAAGCTCAGCAGCCCACAGTCTCCCTTGGGGAGGGGTGTAGGACGTTTCGCCGCTGACGTTTCGCCGCGGCCGTTTCGCCGCAGGGCCAATTCGCCGCTGGCCGTTTCGGCGCGGCCGTTCCGCCACCAAAAGTACACTATAGCTCGTATGAAAAAATGGACCTTGCATCCTCGATCTCTTTTTTTGAGAAAACACTACGAATTGCGTTGTAAATGTGAATTTATTAGAGACGGAATGAACACACTGTATAAAATGTTGTTTTACTTCGTTTATATTATTATTTTTTTTAATATCTATAAATTGTAATATATAAATTACGCCATAAAAAACTATTTTTTTTCTAAAAAGCAGTAATAATGAGTTCATAAAATGCCCATTCCAAATAAAGATACATATTTTCGAAAAAGAAATGTTTATTATTTTCTATGTAAATACTACAATACGTCAAATAATTACATTAAATACATATAACACCTACATTATATTAATGAAATTGGTAATTATGGGCGATTGAACGCAAATATTCTAAAATTATTCTGTCATTAAATTCTCTCACAATTCTTAAAATTCTGTCGTCACCGAATGAGTGTCCTAATGATAATTATCTCATTAGAAATAATCGTTAATAAGGCTTAAAATTTGGTAGATACGTGAGTTTTTATACGATATATTTAAAGAAATGTAAGATGGTATGTGCTAGTGTTCAATTGAATGCAATAAAATAATGTTGGCGGCGAAACGGCTCGCGCCGAAACGGCCAGCGGCGAACTGGCCCTGCGGCGAAACGGCCGCGGCGAAACGTCCCACACCGCTTGGGGAGGGAATGAAATACGTGTCCTTTTCTTTTTTTTACTTAAGCAAACAACGGAGCACGATTACTTTTTTCAGGACGGCAGTTAACTTCTAGTCATTTTGACATAATGCAAAATAAGATGGAACAGAGTATAAAAGAGTGTGAAGGAAAAAACCACCGCAATGCAATAACTCCTTTTGTAAATGTGTACAAACTGTCACATTTTGTAACAATTTCCAACTTTTAATTTGTTTACAGACTGGATAAGGTTATATAAGTATATAAGTATGGCTAACAACAGCTTGAAAATGTCTCCATTAAGACAAACGTACTAATTTTCTTTTATTAATTTTGTTATAAATGCTCTCCCGTTATAATTTTAATTTACTGTTTATTAAATTTAGTAAATTTTCTTACAATGCTGAATTTTTAAAATTAAATTTCAATAACGTCATTGAAAAGTATTAATCAGAATTAAATATAATTTTCTTTAAAATTTCAAAAGTATCTTACTTTTTACTCTTACTATAAATAACCATCACTACCTAAGGGCAAATGTTTTATATTAATGACACCAATTTAACGTAATATTTAAAAAGGAACCCTGTTTAAAAATTCGTGATCCTAAATTTTGAATGGCCATGAATATTAATACTTTTTTGAAACACTCACACGTTAAGGTGAAGACCTCAAATGACTAATTTATGTCATAATTACTTGTTTTTAAAATAAAAAATATAAATTTTAAGTAATACTCGTATATACATTTTTATTTTATTTAACAATTTAATTTTCTTACAAAAGTTAGAATTCATAGTTTCAGCTTGTTAAACCAGAATACTAATTCAACGCATACATAAATTGCAGGCGCTAGAAAATGTGGAACAAAACGAATAAGATTAAATTTATGTAAATTTATTATAAACCTTTATTAATGTTTTATAGTCTGATGGATATTTTTTACTTTCACTGTAAATTAAAAATTTTGTATTAAAATTAACAAATTTGTAAACTGTAAAATATTTCTCACTAAACATTCTTGATTAGGTATAATTAATTTACACTATTAATTTGAAAATGTAGAAAACATCAAATCTCAAGCATTCCTGATATTGAAGTGATAATAATAAACAATATTTTTTTAATAATTAAATTTTAACAGGATGTTTAAACGATTTCACTTGATATCATAAACGTAAAAAAACTGGAAAAAATTAAAAATATTTATAAGTCGTAACATAATTTATTTACTATTTTTACATAACTGATTTGATTTACATTGATTTACAACCGTAGTGGTGCTTTAATGAATACACTACTGCATTAGTAAAATTTAAATTGTTGTTCAACACCAGTGTAAAAATTGAGCAATCAACGCATTTTTTCATGCTGCTTTCAGGAATTACTTCAAGCGTCCCAAGTATGGTCCAATGAAAATCATCTTAAACGACTCTTTTATTGTTCAGACATGAATATTTAGGTTTTCTTTATTTTAACGCTTCAACTTTCAATACATTAACACGTTAGTTTTATTTTACATTATACAGGGTGGCCAAACGAGGAGGGGTAGAAGATTGTATAAAGACGAAATAAGTTAGAGAAATGATTTTCGGACCAGGGATAGATATCAATAGACACTACATTATAAAAATATTTTTGATCATACAGGGTGTTTCATGTTATTGGAGCAAAATCAACTTATATTTTTTTAAAAGGAACACCCTATATATTATTACATTTTTGGAAAGCCCATAAAATACGCTTTCATTTAATATCAAATTGTATGGGTCTATATCATTTGGTTTAAGAGATATTCAATTGTTTTTCAAAAAAATATCCCACTTGCGGCCGCCGCCACCGATTTGTTAGGCGGCTTTTGTTTGTTTTAAAATGGCAGAAAATTGTTTGTGGTCTTGTACTATTCTGAAATTTCTTAATTTTCAGATTTTTTTTAATAATATACAGGGTGTGTCACTGTTTGTAAATAATACAACTTTTTTTAAAATGTTTTAAACGGTACACACCCCCCCCCCCCCCGCCCATGCTGTTCATGTCATTCGCTGCCTCATTTGATATGCTTACTTTTTCATCAAGCATGTCTTATACCTTAAATTAATAATTTTCAAAATTTTTCAGTTTATTTGTGAAATTGCGGTTGTAATGCAAAAGGACTGAAAATAGAGGTATTAAGTTGGCCACGGGATTGTAGTTTCTTCTAAACAAATTTTTCTAAGTAAAAACAAGAGTTAATATAACAACTACAAATTAACTGAATTAAACTATTCTGAACATTAAAGAATTTTTTGAACAAAATTGGTGCATACTCTTACACAAGTCACTCTTTCGTTCAAGGCAAATTTAAGTCAATCCTTAATGAAGTTTCCAAATTTAAATTAGTACTTGGTAAAATTTCTGAAGTACTCAACTTGATTACGTTCAAATCAACTTTTTCATTTTCTACGTCTTTTGTAAATTTAAATTGGTTACTGATCAAATAACAAAGATTATTTAGAATTAATGTTTAAACTCGAAATTAAAAAACAAGAGTGCCATGACAATATTTCGTTAAAAAGGTATAAAAATAAATTAAAAATTCTTTCGAAGATTCGAATTTGTACAGTAGAATTAAGAGTATCTCAAAACTTTGTAAGTGATAGATATTTAAGAACGCCAAAGTTTATTTTATAAATTAATACAACTTCATTAAAAAATTGTTTAGCATGAAACTATAATTCCATGACGTTTACATTTACAAAAGACGTAAAAAATGAAATCGTTGATCTGAAAATAATGAAATTGAGTAATTCAGAAATTTTACTAAGGTCTAGAGCAAGAGCGTTTTATGGATTAATTTTGTTCAAAAAGTTTGTTAAATTTAAAATAATTCGTAAAATCAATTTGTAATTGTTATATTAACTCTTGTTTTGACTTGAAAATTTTTTTTAGTAAGAAACTACAATCCCATGGTCAACTTAATACCTCTATTTTCAGTCTTTTTGTATTAGAATCGCAATTTCACAAATAAACTGAAAATATTTTGAACATTATTAATTTTAGGTGCTTGATGAAAAAGAAAGAATATCAAACATGGCATTGGATGACATGAACAGCATGGGGGGGGGGAGCCATTTACAAAAAGTTGTATTTACAAACAGTGAAATGCTCTGTATGTTATTAAAAGAATCTGAAAATTAAGATATTTCAAAATACTACAGAACCACCAAAAATTTCTTGTCATTTCAAAATAAACAAAAGTAGCCTAGCAAATCAGTGGCGGCGACCGCCAGTGGGGTAATTTTTTCGCCAAACAATTGAATATCTCTAAAACCAAATGAGATAGACCCATACAATTTGATACCAAATGAAAGCGTATTTTATGGGCTTTCCAAAAATCTAATAATATACAAGGTGTTTCATTAAAAAAAATATAAGTTTAGTTTTCTCAAACATGAAAAACCCTGTATGGCCAGATATATTTTTAAAATGCACCCCTTTTCATATTTCTTCTTAATTTTATATTTTATTACATAATTTTCTTTGCCCTGAAGAAGTTTATAAATAGTAAACGAAATATCGACAAAAAACTGAAGTAATTCATTATTGCCAAATAGCCCAATAATTATTAATAAAGTATATATATATATATATATATATATATATATATATATAACACATGCGTGTGCGTGCGGGTGTGTGTGTGTGAGTGTGCGGGTGCGAGTGCGTGTGCGTGTACGTGTGTGTGTGTGTGGGTGAGCGTGTGCGCGTTTGTGTGCATGTGCGTGCGCGTGTGTGTGAGCGTAGACGTGCGCGTGTTCGTGTGCTTGTGCGTGTGCGTGTGCGTATGCGCGTGCGTGTGCGTGCGAGTGTGCGTGTGCGTGTGCGTGTGCGTGTGAGTTTTCGTGTGCGTGTGAGTGGTGCGTGTGCGTGAGTGCTGCGATTGCGTGCTGTGCTGTGGTGTGCGTGTGCTGTGCGTGCGTGTGCGTGGTGCGTGTGTGCGTGTGCAGTGCGTGCGTGTGTGTGTGCGTGGCGTGTGTGTGCGTGTGCGTGCGTGTGCGTGTGCGTGTGGTGTGCGTGTGCGTGTGCGTGTGCGTGTGCGTGTGCGTGTGCGTGTGTGCGTGTGCGTGCGTGTGCGTGTGCGGTGCGGTGCGTGAGATGTGCGCGTTGTGGTGCGTGCGTGTGGTGTGCGTGCGTTTACGTGTCGTGTGCGTGCGTGCTGGTACGTGTGCGTGTGCGCGTGCGTGATGTGTGCGGTGTGTGTGCGTGTGGTGTGCGCTGGTGGTGGCGTGTGCGAGCGTGCGTACGCGTGTGCTGTGCGTGCGTGTGCTTGTGGTGTGGTGTGCGATGTGCGTGTGCGTGTGCGTGTGCGTAGTGTGCTGTGCGTGTGCGTGCGTGTGGTGTGCGTGTGGGCTGTGTGTGCATGCGTGTGCGTGTGCGCGTGTGTGCGTGTGCGTGTGCGTGTGCGCGTCGTGAGTGTGCGTTGTGCGTTCGTGTGCGTGTGCTGTGCGTACGTGTGCGTGCTTGTGTGTGCGTGTGCGTGGCGATGCGTGTGCGTGCGTGTCTGTGCGTGCGTGCGTGTGTGCGTGGGTGCGTGTGCGTGTGGTGTGCGTAGTGGCGTGTGGTGTGCGTGTGCGTGTGTGGCGTGTGCGTGTGCGGTGCTGTGCGTGTGCGTGTGCGTGTGCGGTGTGCGTGCGTGTGTGTGTGGCGTGGTGCGGTGCGTGTGCGTGGTGGTGCGTGGTGCTGTGCGTGCGTGTGCGTGCTTGTCTTGTCGTGTGCGTGGTGCGTGTGCGTGTGCGTGTGCGTGTCTTGTCGTGTGCGTGGTGCTGTGCGTGGTGCGTGTGCTGTGTGTGTGCGTGTGCGTTGGTGCGTGCGTGCGTGTGTGTGTGCGCGTACGTGTGCGTGATCTTGTACGTGTGCGTGTGCGTGTGTGTGTGCGTGTGCGTGTGCGTGTGCGTGGTGCGTGCGTGCGGCGTGGCGTGGTGTGCGTGTGCGTGTCGTTGCGTGTGTTGTGCATGCGGTGGTCGTGTGCTGTTGCGTTGCGTGTGGTTGTTGTGCGTGTGCGTTGGCGTTGTGGAGGGTGGCGTGTCGTGTGTGTGTGTGCTGTGATGTGCTGTGCGTGTGCGTTGCGTGGGTGTTGTGGTGTTCGTGTGGTGTGTGTGCGGTGGTGTGTGCGTGTGGTGTGCGTGTGCGGGTGGTGTGCGTGTGTGTGCGTGTGCGTGTGCGTGGTGTGCGTGGTGTGCGTGTGCGTGGCGTGGCGTGGCGTGTGCTGTGCGTGTGCGTGTGCGTGTGCGTGTGTGTGTGTGTGAGTGTGGATGTATGTTAATATACACGATAACTCCAGAACCAAAACACGTAGACACTTAAAATTTTGTATTTAAGCTTGTTTTCATATCTGCTGGATCTGATTAGATTTTGGAAGAAGTCCAGCAGCGATGAGGGCGCTTATTAGGAGCTGCTTTTAATTTTGTCTAATATTTCTGAAACAGCTGTATACTTCAAAGATGTAAAAATACTATTAAAACCTTAATTATATAGGTTAATTACGTGTTTTTTTTGATACGACGTGTTAGAATTTTTTCAATATCTGAATAACAATTAATTTAATAAGAAAATGGTTGCACATATTTTTCAAAGAAAATTTAATCTTACATGACTTTTCTTGATAAAGTTTCTTCATATAAAGCGAAATAAGTGTAAAAATTAAGTAAATATGATTGAAAATGCTTAAACTGTATTATTGATATTTTTATAGAAGCGGGCGGCTTTGCAATTTTTTTTAAGTTAGTATCTAGATGTCTATTAACCTCTATCTGACATGAAGTTTTAAACGTCTGTTTGACGTAGATTATCGTATTTGTTTTTACAATGTTGCGGGTTATTATAAAAGAAGTTGCATAATTATCCTCAAAAAATTGTTATTAAAATTTTTTTTTTTTTTAATTTCCAGTTTGTAGGTCGAAAGGTAGTGTATTGTTCCACACCAGATATTTAATATAATTTACGAATGACTAACAAATAAAAAGTATACGCAAGGTAACCGTGTTTATTGTTATAGGTATTATAGGCTCGTCTAACGGCTCGCCAATAAATCTCCTGTTGCTAGTAAAAACCTATTTACCATGCTAAAAATGTAAAATTCTATTTTACTCAAGTGAACAGTACAGAAAAACGTTTAAAAATTGTGTTGTTGTTTAACCTAACCTAACTTTATGTATGCCGATTTTCTTTTTACTTTATTTAAGATTGCAAAATCACAATGAATTTGCTTCACAAATAATTTTTCGTCGATGAGATAGTGTCTACTTCTAAACAATAGGGGAGGGTTGGAGAATGGCGCGCGGCCGGTAAAGGTGTGCAGTCCAGTATTTCCAATTTTCCGGTAAATAGAGCGTGCACATGATTGGTGCTGTATTCTTATGGGGGGGGGCCTAGAGCGAACTTATGCAGCCATTCACTGGTTGGGTTTTCGACGCGTACGCGTACAGAGGTTCATCGATTTTTTAACGAATTATTATTATTTTTCGACTGTATAAAGTAGACTGGTAAGTTCAGAATTTACGTCAAATTGTTTTGAGTACAAATATTATCCTAAAACCTAATATTTGTGGTATATCTGGTATATTTAAATAATATGGTATTATAAATGATGGCAAAAAATTAAGGAAAGCGAGTTTAACAAGGCTAAGTCAATCATGCGGAAACCCTCTTAGAAAATTACTACAAACCATCACGCCTGGGTGGTCCAGCGATGTTTCCTCAAAAAGTAAAATCTGAATTGAAAGATTACGTTTTGTTGCTGACAAAGATATTTTTTGGTCTTATGCCTAAATGACTCAAAACACTTGGGTTCAGATGTACTGAACAAAATGACACTCCTGATCATTGTAATTGAGAAAGGGGGCAAGTTTGAAGCACCAAATTTATGGTTTTCTGAAAACAGTTCTTGAGATTAAATGTAGGTAACCTGAGGGGATTAGCTTGAACAGGATCGGTTAATTTTACCAAGGAGCCATTAAAGTCTTTTACTCTAATTTTTACGCACTAATACAGAAGTTGAGGTTTGAACCAAACATGATCTTTAATATTGACGAAACTGTCATCACAACAGTTCAGAAAATATGTCCAAAACTTTATGAAACGTATGCAAAGGAGTTAATTAGTTAGAAGTTCCCATTTAGGAAGGACGACCTATAATATCTGTTATTTTCACAAGTACTGCAGGAAATTATATTCCGTCGTTACTCACTTATCCTAAAAAAGAATGCCAGAAACTCGAAAAATGGACCTATCAAATGTTCCACAAGTGGTTGGATTAATTCTGAGTTATTTAATAATTAGGTCACAATTTTGTTAAATACGCAAAATACTTAAACCAATCCAATCCTTCTAATCTTGGATGACCACTCCAATCATATTCCGATAGCCGCTTATAACTTTTGTAAATCACGTTATATGCACATGGTTTCACTCGCCCATCACACGTTCCACCATCTTCAACCTTGAGATCTTACCTTTTTCAGAGCATTAAAAAAGGTTCTACAAAGAGAGTACAATCTTCCACTAACTTCTACTGTGCACCAAAAAATAGCAGAGTATGATGTTGCTGAGCTTTTAATTAAAGGAATCGTGAAGGTAGCATCAATGGAGAATGCGATTTCAGGATTTTCTACATTAGTAATACGTATCCTTCGCCCAGAGAAATGAGATGAAAATAATTTTGCCACTGCTATGAAACCAATCCAGTCCTAATCTTGGACAACCACTCCAATCATATTCCGATAACCGCTTATAATTTTTGTAAATCACATTATATGCACATGGTTTCACTCGCCCCTCACACGTTTCACCACCGTCAACCTCGAGATCTTACCTTTTTCGGCTCATTAAAAAAAGCTCTATATAGAGAGTACAATCTTCAGTTAACTTCTACTGTGCACCAAAAAATAACAGAGCATGATGTTGCTGAGCTTTTAATTAAAGGAAACGTGAAGGTAGTATCAATGGAGAATGCGATTTCAGGATTTTCTACATCAGTTATACGTCTCCTTCGCCCAGACAAAGTGGATGAAAATGATTTTGCCACTGCTATGCAGATGGAAGAAGTTTCAATCACACAACCAGAGATACTCACCATGCAGTCAAAAGTCTCAACTTCAGTAAATCCCAATAATGATATCGCGAAGCAGCACTTGATTTTAAAAATCCTCAACCGAGTACCTCTAAAGATAATTTATTGATATTGATGTCGCGGTTCCAAAAATGAATATCAGTAAACGTGTTAGGAAGTCTTGTAAAAAGCAAAGCTCAATGATTATTATGCACACGCCGTAGAAGGAAGTATTGATGGAATCTGGGCGAATAACTTGAAGGAACAAAACTGTTCACAGGCGCCTAGGCCGGAAATAAATGAAGAGGGAACGAACCCCTGAGTGATCTAACGAATTATCTAAAGATGCTGTATCTGACATTTTTGGCGACGATGAGTTGAATGATGATGAAATGAGTTTCTTCCCAATTCCTTTTGTGGCACTTGACATGTCGAACGAAATATGTTATATTTGTCGCGAACTCAGAAAGAATTATGGTACAGATGTGTTTTGTGTCCCTCATAGAACCATGCTGAGTGCACTGATGCCGATTCGCCGAAAAACGTCAAATGGGACTTAGTTGTCCCTACATAAAAACCATTGTTTGGCCATGTGAAAAATACATTCATATTCTTTGAAAATGCGCATGACTACCCCATCATTACCCCCAGAGGTGGGTAATCATGCGCAAATGCACCGTTGCTATTTTTTATTTATTATAAGATTACCTTTTATCATATTCAAACGTTATCTCATATAATTTAGCTCACATTGACGTTTACTGACTACAACTATTATATGTGAACCATAAAATCAATTCTTACTTAAGTGCGCACTATTCCCCCACTCTCCCTTAGACTTCAATACAGTTGCTCAACTGCTTTTGTAACCACAGTTATTGCCAGTGTTTGTCAATATTTCATTTGGCGATAAATGTTCCTTTCTACAATTTCCATATTAGTCGCAAATTTTTATTAACATCTGTCTAATGCCATACAAAGTGGTTTTCAAGTTGTTAATGTCCGCATTAAGAATTTGTCTTACAATTTTACCGCTCACCAACAAAATAAAATTTTCATGAATAATAGAAGATTATACCACGAGCCAATAATTATAGCTATTATTCTCGAGGAATAGGTTACGAACCGAGCCACGTAAGCGGCGAGGGTGTAACATTCCGAGGTACCAATAGCCATTACTGCTAGTACTACACTCCACTTTATCTACGACTTACTTCACAAAGTTTGTCTTTTGTTTTAATGGAACTTTATTAATTTACATTAATTTGAGATGAACAACTTTATTTGTTAAGAACATTAAAATTAGTAATATTACAATTAATAAACTGAATAGGTTGTATACTTTTAATAAGTTTGGAGGAATTTTCGATACAAATATTTGGAACTTCGACTGCTGTAGAAGAAGAAGACGATTCATTACTATTTATTTGTTTGGTAATAGTATGTGCTGTAGTTGTCTTGTTTCTTATAGACTGGTCAATGTAACCTTCAGCTACATATGCTGACTTCCAACCTCCATGGTGTATTAACCCAGTTATATCGCCTCCTTCATCAATGTACAGAGTGGTAGATGATCAGCGATAACAGTGGCCGGTATAAGTTTGAGGATTTGGCAAGTTTAAATATTTGCCAATTTGTTTACCAATGTCTGCAAACTTTTTATTTCCTGTACGTTGTTTTGTACATTTGGATTTTTGATAATTTATAAAGAATGAATTGATTTTTAAACGTGACAGGCGGAGATCGATGTACTTCTTTACAATATTGTAAAACGCACTCACACTGTTTATGGTGAATGTCGTACAATTTTAGTTTTAGTTTTGGGTATTGTTATTAATAACTGCGTTTGGAGATTCTTCACGTCTTCTATATTCATTTCATATAGATCGTTTAAGCGCATGTGCCCATAATTCCAATAATTAACATAACTAAAACAAATAAATTTATATGGAAATTAAAAAATAGGTAGAAAAAATAGTATAGAATTGAACCCGAAACCTTTTGGATGAAAGTCAGATATCCTAGCCACTAGACGATAACGGATTATATTAACTGGCTTCGCTCTTTCGCTATTATAGTGTAGTACGCATTGCGCCGGTAATAATTTTGTGGTTTTACAAAGTAATTTAATTATGATTTATTATAAGTTTTACTTATAATTAACTGCAATTTTGAACTATTGGTCAATCTAAGTATTGTATCTTTGTTGATTAA
Source organism: Vesta saturnalis (assembly GCA_036346205.1). NCBI lineage: Eukaryota > Metazoa > Arthropoda > Insecta > Coleoptera > Lampyridae > Vesta > Vesta saturnalis. Next base: position 5,392,324 of record JARFJB010001442.1, read on the forward strand.
TGTAAGAAATTGATGGGTATCCTTGTACGAAAGTAGTTAACAGAACTTTATTGTTAAAATAAATTTATTTGTAATCTAAACTTTTACTATTAAAAAAACTTCATCGTTTTAATAATAATTGTGGGAAGATTTTGATAATGTAATTTCTTTTAAACCATTTCATTTTTCGTATTATGGTTATAATTTTTTAATCAAACAAGTGTTTCTATCAAATAGCAAAATTTTAAAATGACTATAAAATTTTATTTTCGATCAGATTTGGGTGATTCTGGTGAATAAAACTTTTTCGACTTAAAGTAATGGTTTATTTGTCGGTGTTTTTTACGTGCGTTAGAACAGACAGAATATACGCATTCCGAGGTAGCTAAAAGATAATTTTGGTTAAACTTTAATTTATACCTATTCTTCTTTAAGTGTTAAATGTATATTTATAATTAATAATAAGTGTTTTAATTTATTATGACGTTAGAAATAGTTCAGACTAAGTAAATGTGTCCTTCAGTTACTTATGTAAATTAGAAAACTTCATCCGGTGCTTTTTCAATAAATTCCCGAATTTGTTCGGGGGTCAGAGTGGAAGACTTCTTTGATACAAATACTTCAGATTTTCTTTTTAAAAATGCCCATAGTTTGCCATATTTTTCCAGATCAACGTCATGGTTTATTCTCAATATAGTTTTAAGATTCAGTAGAATGACCATAATGTAGGTTTTTTTTGTGCACTTAATTCAGCAAATTAGGCAAACAGAACATTTCGTTGAAAATTACGTACGTTCTATTATAAATGCACTTTCATTTTTCCGGTATCAAGGTAGATGTTGTTACTGCAGATAGTTGTATAATTTCTGGAGGTATAGAAGTAAAAAACGCTTTATTTTCGACCATCTCGTTACAAATACGTACACAAACATTACGCGTTTGACACTTTTCAGTGCGCGTGTTTTGTTTCTACGGTAGGCACGGTTTGATTTGAGAAACTCTGTGAGTGGAGCGCCAGAGAGAATAATGATCATTAATCCCTCGTCATTATTCCCTGAAGGATTAATATATGGCATTATACTATAAAAACTAGAAGTATAATACTATCATTATTTATTAGTCGTAGATAAATAACTTTTAATTTTTGTAATAATGCACTATTGTTATCATGTTCTTTTAATAGCTTGGAGCATGTTGAATGTCACTAAAATGTAATCAGAGAGGGTGGTGTAAGATCATTTTGACGCACCGTATATAAAGGAGTAGTTGAATAGTGTTCAAGGTGAAAGTATTAAATTTGAGTGAAAAATAATGCTTTGGTAAAACCCCTGCTGAGACGACGTTGGTAAAAGGCTACCAGATTGCCATTGGTTTTTTGCTACCGTGTACTAAGGAATTCAGGCAGAGAATGGTTGTAAACGTGTGAGTGCGTGAATGTATGATATGTTGGTATTGGATTCATTTGCAGAAAGGAGTATGTATGTATATTTTTGCTTGTATAAATGTCCTAACATTGCCCAATAATAAAAATTGAATGCTTGCTCAGGGGTAAATGGTGTTGGAATTTGTTAAATTATGCGGAAAGAGAAATTGTCCACATGAGAAATTTTCATAAAAAGTTGAGTCAAGTTTTGGATAGTATACAGAGTAAATTTGAATATGAATACTGGTTTTTCCGAAGAGTTGTGAGTATATTTGTAAAGAAATTCAAGATGGCTACGTTGTTCTTGTATCCTTTGCGTCCTGCTTCCTTTTCAGCATTTGCACTCGGCAAATAGACGCAATGGATTCTCGTTTGCGATAGGTTGATTGTGGGTTTGGAGCGAAAATTGTGTGACGTTTGTCAAGATGGTTGACCAAAGGTATTTAAGCGTGAGCCCGTTAAGGCATACGAGTCGTTTGGCAAAAGAGGGAATCGCGCGTAAAGTTTTAAGAGACTTTCAAACGGTCAGTGCTGGTTTTTCTTTGTAAACATCTAGTGCTGGAGTACATGTAAGTTGACTGCAAAAACCCATATTGAGGATGAAGTTGTAAAGGGACGCCGTCAGATATCCCAAATTTTTATTATTATTAATTAGTTCCTAAAGTTTATTAACAAGACGCCGTCCTTTATTCAAAATTTTCCTGTCATGATTAATTATTTGATAATTAAAATACCAGTACTGATAATATTCACGGAATTATTAAGATAAGGTGACTTGCTAAATGCACAGGTGCAAGCAATTATAAAAATTCGTAGAAATTCTAGTAAAAGTTCAACATATTTCATAACGTTGCATAAAATTGCACAATAGTTAATACATGCATCCTCCTCCAGACGTAAATCCCATTAACGTTTAAAAGTTTGTATACGTCCAGAGCATCTTCCACCGAATACTTGGCTTACGGGGCCAATCTCACCACCAAAGTTTCGTAACCACCCCGCGAATTCTGTTATAAAAGCGGCACGTGCGCTTCATTACGATTATTAGATTAGATTCGTAGTTTTTTAAGATGTTACCAGATTCTCTTCTTAATGAATTACTATCAAATGCTCTCCACCAGAAGCGCTACCAGAAGAATTCGAACCGAAACCGTGTGATATATCGTCGCGATCGCGCCGACTGCTACCTGTATGTAAAACCGTCCGCCTGTAACCGCTTCCGAGCGAAATCGCGACTCCGCGACTTGACTAGCATCACCGAAGTCAAAAGGTTAGACGTTGCAGAGATCTAACGTTCGAAAGTACGTAAGTTGAGATACCTGGTGAATAGGGATATGCAGGGTGTAACGCCCGACACTCTTTTATTACTAGACACACATTTACACTGTGGAGTTATGAAGGGTAGTTGCCCGACATTCCATTGACCAACGGAGATCCTTTACGTAGTTAACGGGTGGTTGCCCAGATTACTAACAAAGGTAGACCCACACACACACTACACTGTGGAGTTTGAAGGGTAGTTGCCGACATTCCATTGACCGAGGAGATCTTTTACGTAGTTTAACGGGTGGTTGCCCAGATTACTAACAAAGGAGATCCATTTATTACAAATTTAACACGAACACTACAACACAATAACCACACCTCGACAAACGTACCAGCAACCGCAAATACCTGTAATTAAAACCTCGTCGGAGATTCAGCCGAACATAAACGTTAACACCGCTAATTCCAGTAATATAGAAAAATAACCTAAAAACTAGACGTGTCACGTCAGTATTAAATTATCGCCTGTAAAACAAAAACCACCACCGCCCACCGAAAAAATGAAGTTACACCGTTGGCAATTAATAAGATTGTTACCTGTAAACCTTAGAAACTATCAGATAATATCTCGTGTTAAATAATTCAAATCATTATTGTTAGACGCGAAAAATTCACTTTAATAGAAATACTGAACGGTTTATATTTTAAAGGGACGCATTACAGTAAAAAGTTTTATTTTATTTATAAAAACCGGTACACTAAAATAATTAATATCGTAAAAGGAAACAAATAATACGCCGCTACGTACACCAGCTACCTAAATAAAACGAAAAGCTTTCATTTATTTAAAAGGGCAAAATTGAATGTAAACGTCCAGAGGACCTACCTTTTCAAGAAACAGCAGGTATAAAATTGGATTACTTTTAATCTTATAACCGACCGCTTTAAAATATCGATTATTTCTTTAAAGGCAGAGTATTGAACTCAGTGTCTTATCGCGCACGTGTTTAATACAGCGTTATCTTGCTACCGGTTTCTGTATTTTATACAGGGACGCATTCAGGATAAAATTATTTATTATTTCGGCAATTAACCAGTATAAATTGAAACAGTCAAAGGACGTAAATATAAGTCAAAACCCCAAACCTTCTATTAATGTTACATTACAGAAACTCCAGAGGACCACCTAACCCTTAGTTCCGGGAACCCACCAGCGGAGTGATGTCCACTTGACGATCCTGCAGGAGAAAAGGAGTTCTTTGAATGTAAAAATATAATTTCTGATATCTTAGATAAGTAATTTAAAGTAAAAATAGTAGACGTATAAAATAAAGGATAAAGATATTATATATATAATATATATATATCTATATATATATATATGTATATATTGCGGCATTAAATATTTACAAATAAAAACAGGTTGTTACAAAATACTCGGGCGCGACTTCCCTCTCTAAGTGTAACTCTGAGTCGGAGCTTGGAGCAGACGAGTTGCGTAAGACTAACGCTAAAAACTATAAAGTTTTGGATGTTTTCGAGATTTGAGAGTATGAGGTAACCACATATGACAAAGCAACGAAGCAGGGTGGGCTATTTAGTGGTTACATCAATAATTTCCTGAAACTCAAACAGGATTGTTCCGGATGCCCTAGTCATTGTACGTCAGAAGCCGCGAAGTTGACCTACATTACAGAATATTACGACAAAGAGAGCATTCAGCTGGACGAAAGGAACATTAAGAAAAATCCCGGTTTAAGGTACTTGGCCAAAGTAATGTTAAACTCCTTTTGTAGTAAGTTTGGCTAACGTGAAAATTTAACCCAGGGTAGTATTGTACCTGAGCCAAAGGACTTTTTCAAATTGTTCACGGATCCTTTGGTGCAGGTTCGAGCCGTTACTCCGGTTAATGATCTATATAGTTATCTGGAGAAGCTGGACCGTCGCGTTCTGTATTATGATGCAGACAGCGTCATATTTGTGGCGAAATCGACGACTGGAATCCAGCTTGTAGAGATTTCCTCGGCCAGATTACCGACGAGCTGGAGGCGTACGGTGAAGGAAGTTATATAGCCGAGTTTGTTAGTGCGGAACCGAAAAACTACAACTATAATGTGTTTTCAACCAGTGATCAGACACTTAAATCAACTTGTAAAGTGAGAGGCATTACCTTCAACTATAAGAACTCTCGTGTTATAAACTTTGAATCGATGAAAGATATGGTGCTTAGTAATAGTAGACTCTCTTTTTGTGTATAACGATATGAAAATGTCAGTGATAGGTGTTACAATGTATTAAATAGGCACGAATCTAAACAGTATAGAATAAGTTACTCAATACGACGAAGGATTGAGAACTTTGACACTTTACCGTTTGAAGAAAATATAAAAATTTTATTTTATGTATATATAGGTATAGTATATTATATATATATATATATATATATATATATATATATATATATATATATATATATATATATATATTTACATAAATATTTACAAATAAAAACAGGTTGTTACAAAATACTCGCGCGCGACTTCCCTCTCTAAGTGTAACTCTGAGTCGGAGTGTCTGTCTTTTACCCTGTCACTGTTCCCTTACATAAAGCCAGGTATCAAATTGACAAAACATTATCATATTTATCCCGTTAAAACCCAAACAACTTATCCCAGAGGAGTTTAAACATCACATGTTTTGCCTGCACATAAATTAGAAAAAAAGGCTACAAAGAAAACCAACGCAAAAGATACTTCAAAATCTCTGCCATCCTGAAATTTTTACAAAAATCTTAATAATACATTCAAATTTCACATCCATGCTTATTTAACACTACAATTGTCTCCGCAAAATTCGGTAAATTTTAACACCATTTATGTAAGAGAAGATATAAATACATATTCTTCCTCTACACTTCAATGTAATATGAACATATCATAAATTCACACGCCATCCATTTACACCACCTTATATTATGTACACAAAAAAAAAATTTTTCGTGCAAACTCACGTTTATATATTATCAAAAATACGTGCTACCCAGAACACAACACGTTACCTCTGGGGCATTTTAACTTTCCCCTTTTTACTTTAACTCCCACGTCTGGGACGTATTTTGGCCTTGAGATCGGGTTTTGTTTTGGAGTTAGTCTAGGGGTTGACCGCGGAGTTGGCGTTGAGCTGGATTTTGTATTCTAATAAAGGGTTCTAGTCTTGTAAGGCTGTTATAGGAACCTGTTCGTTGGGTTCGCCCCTGCCATAAAAATTGCATTCTAATAATGGGGAAGTAGAATTAATAGATATGACATGTAAAGATGATGGCAAGTGTTTTTCATAATGAAAAGATGTTATTTAATCTGTATTTATTATTATTAATATTTAATAGGGCCAGTTTTGATGTTTATCAAAAATATCTCATAGATATAAAAACCTAGACCTTAAACGATTATGTTCTATGCTGTCTTTAAGACTGAATGTTAAGTATTAGCTGAAATTTTGTCAGTATCTAAGATTAACATATTATATTTATGCATATGTACTTCTTTTAATAATCCTATTAATTAAAAGCGCAATTCTGGCCTAGATATCTGTTTTACAATGTGATTTTCGTAATAGGCTCAATAGGGTAAAGAGACTGCATAATTGTTATTAAAATTATTACATTTCTTTGAATTTCCATTTGAGGGTTGTGGCCTTTATGTATATACGAATTTTATCCCAACAACGTACTTATTTTTTACCTTAAGAAAAAGTCACCTTCAACATTATACATATAAATGAGTAATTAACTTGCCTGTTTGCTTTACAAAACACGCTTAAAGATGATTTTCACCTTGAGAGTGTTAAATCATATGTACAAGGTTTGAGCAGAAATAAAATGCATTAATACGTTGATTAATACACGTATGCCTTATAGATTGTTTACCTTCCATTGTGTACTCCTTTTAATATTGCTATCAACTATCAATTAAAATTAATTATTGAAGGTTGACTGTTACAATTTACAATATACTTATTTTACCTTGAGAAAAAGTCACCTTCAGCATTATACATATAAATGAGTAATTAACCTGCCGGTTTGCTTTACAAAATGCTTTATAATGATTTGCTCCTTGAAAATGTTAAATTATATGTGCAAGGTTTAAGCAGAAATAAAAATACATTAAATGGTTACACATATGCATTATAGATTGTTTACGTTTCATTGTGTACTCCTTTTAATTGTGTTATCAATTAAAAGTAAATATTGAAGGTCGACTGTTAAAATTGTATGTACAAGGTTTACGCAGAAATAAAATGTATTAAATGCCTACACATATATATATGATAGAATCACTACCATCATCAGGAGGTCGAGGTACAGTTATCTCATCAACTTCACCGTTTTTATCTCGAGCGGATACTACTTCATAATAATAATAATAAAACTCATTCGGTGGTAATTATACTTTAAATATATGCAGTGTACAATGTACAATCTCTATTTGCTACTATTATTATTACACAGATATGGGGCCATTCTTAACATTGTCTGACCTCCCCACACCACCTTGAAATACTAATAGGTCTTCAATTCTTCTTCATCCCTCAAGCTGTACCGCATACATCTTTCTTGACGTTATCCAACTCCGGATCAGCAGCGCGTTTTCGAATACGCAAACAGCATCTTCAATATAGTGGTGAATACACCGAAAATGTCTTGAGTCTTCTTAAGCTAGATTTTGCCTCTCTATTGCATACAAGTTCTTCCTTTGCTGAAATACCTCTGTCAAAAAGGGGGTATAATCAAATTAAGTATACTGGCCTCTTATTAGAATACCATCTTTTAATCCCCGAATTTTTACCGATAAGAGCCTGCCATGCTATCACATAAGACGGTTTTACATACAAGTTCTGCCTCGGCAGAACTGTCGAAAAAGGGTTTAGATTTATAGAACGTGCCCCTAGGGGGGAGGTATTAGAGTGTTGCTACAGAAACTAAAAGTGCACACCATGCATAAATCTACAGTGAGAATTTTACTCGAAGCAGGTACATTGCGATTAACATTTTTTTAATTATGATTGATTGATCTTTTTGATATGCGATCTTTAAGTAATCACAATAGTGGATACAACTACATACTAGCGGTTATTGGGAGTTTAGAACGAGGGTTTGGTTATGAGCTCTTAAAACGAAGACAGACGCATCTGTAACTCAATCATTCACAGATATTTTTAAGGAAATTAATAATACACCAGAAAATCTACAGACGTGTAAAAGGCAAAGAGCTTAATTACTTGGAGGACGACCTGTACTTGACCTTTAACAGATTGACATACATAAAATATGATTTTTTTTATATGCTTTTTATTTATTCCTTATATCCAAACGGTAAAGTGTCAAAGTTCTCAATCCTTCGTCGTTTAGAGTAACTTATTCTATACTGTTTAGATTCGTGCCTATTTAATACATTGTAACACCTATCACTGACATTTTCATATCGTTATACACAAAAAGAGAGTCTACTATTACTAAGCACCACTAAATAGCCCACCCTGTTTCGTTGCTTTGTCATATGTGGTTACCTCATACTCTCAAATCTCGAAAACATCCAAGACTTTATAGTTTCTAGCGATAGCCTTACGCAACTAGTCTGCTCCAAGCGTTCCTACGAAACTGCGCTCGGGTTCACTAAGTCCACTTCTCCTTCATTTAGCTCGGCGCCGCATGTCCTACATGATACAAAAATCAACTTGCCATGAATTTTTAAGGGTAAAACAGGGTGATAGAGGTTAGAGGACGGAAGTACTCGACATTTAACTAAACCCTCCATAGTGTCCAATGAATTGTTCTTACAGTCTAAACCTACATGGACTTGAGGATGACCTACAGGATGTTTACAGTATTTATTTACATAAGGGTATAATGAGCACATGTCATAGTACATGATTTTCTCGCTAATGCCGTCACATTCATGGTACAGTTTGCGGGCATTAGTGCGATCACCGTAAAATGCGTCTCGTGGGTTTAAAGGTTCGTCATCTTGACCGCCTAGATTCTGTATAAACAGTCTTAACCCATCATTTGCATGTATTAGTTTTTTAAAATCGCATTCACGAATTTCCACCAGATTGTATCCGCGCTCGCGTACAAACTGAGACCGCGCCGCTGTGTTCTCGTTTCGGGCAAACATGAATGTATTAACATTCAGCTTAGGTTCAACAAAGGCCTGGTTGGGGAAACATTCCTCGCAACCGTGCCAATAGCATCCAGGAAACTCGTAAACGGTATTTGATTCAGCGCAGTAACCGTCGACCTTAACACCTTCAGGTGTTCTAAACTAACGAGCTTTTCCGGCATGCTGTATGGTTGCTTGCTGTGAGCGTTCCATCCAGCGTAACCACTGTATTGCGACTTTTGACTGTTTGTCAGTACGCCTGTAACCGCCTTTTGGAATGAGACCGATTGTATTCTTTTTGAGAAAAAGTCGGCGAAACACTTTATTGAAGGCACTAGCAACTGTGATTGACTCCCCAAACGGGCCGACTTTATTTTGGGCCGTGAAGATAGACCAGAAACTAATAGCAGCCTTTAACGAGAATCTTAACATCCATCAGACAATATTTCACAATCTCTTCACTCATCTTAAAAACATAATTACTTTGAATCTCAGCTGCGTGCCAATCTAAAAATGTTTGCCGATCTTTCGCCGACATCTGATCTGCGCAATAATATTCAAGTGCAGACAAAGGACCCTCGTAATTCTGATTCTCGGATGTGTTGAAGAGAAAAGGGAAATATCCCTTGGATTCGGGAAAATCGAAAGTTTTCGAAAACGCCGAGAGTGATTAGTTTTAGGCCATTGGAGATGACTTTGGGCCTCCACCATTAACTAGCATGCATCTAAGCACAAAATACCCATCGTACCCTTTCACGTATGTGCTATGCGCTTTCTCGGTAGCATACGACAAAAGCTATCCAGGGATTTTCCTTGAATATGTGCACTCTCTTGCTGCACACCGGACATCGCTCATCCAAATTGTCGATGTGTTGGATACAGGCAGAGGAAACATTCTCCAAAACAAAAAGAAATACGCAGGAAATCCATAGAGCAATTTTATAAGTAAACCAATGTGAAGCCTTGCTTTTGTGATAAAATTTACCTACTGTATTTTCTGTATAATCTGGAGGCATGTTTGCATGAAAAACTAATTTTCTTCGGTCGCAAAGTCAAAAGGTAACCAGAGCATCAATGTATCCTTTTAATTTAACCTATCCAGGAAATCAACAGCGCTTTTCCATTAGTAATTCAATGTGACAATTTGCTTTCGTGATGAAATTTGCTGCGTCGTTCTTTTCTTGGCTGTTACGTACACATGAAAGTAATTAATCACAAATGTATCGATTTAAGTCGTAGCTAAATGGAATTGACCATAATATTGCGGTTTTCGTATCCACGGTCGAGGCCTGGCGAAAACCAAATATCTTAAATATATTTTTACTAAAATTTTGATACCAAACACTGTCTGAATTTGAATCGGACCCTCCTAGTGCTGTAGTAACAGGTGGGATATTTTCGATCGAAAATTTTCCAATACGTTTCTTCCAATCATTTGAAATAATCTTTTCCGTTTGCGAACAAAAATTTTGTCACATTGTAGGAGAACATTTGGATAAAGCCTCAAGCCATAATTTCTGAACCCTATCTTTCGATGGAGGTTTAGAACTCGTTTGATTATTGTAATAATTTTTACAAAAATCTCATGCCATTTCAATAGGGTTATATTGACAATAGTAAGGAGGCAATCGTAGAATTATTATTATCAACTACATAATTTTTCCCAGACCTAAAAGGTGGAATTTGGATCCATGGCTATTTTTTATAATTTTGCCTTCAATTCCGGCTCGTGCGGGACTAACCATCCCTGAAGCTGATCTTTCTTGCTAGAAATGAGAGATACTTATCTAACTGCACCGAATGATACCGTATGTTATCTATAACCACCACACAATAGTTTGGACCATGCAGGAATCAACTGTTTAATCATCCAATTTTGAAACCGGTCCCCATTCATAGTTTTATGATAATTCCGATCCTTGTTCCCTGTATCGAGTAAATAGTCGGTTTTCCAAAAACCCTAAATTACACCCCGCTTGCAAAAGGTATGTTACCTTTTGATGTCAGAATCGTGCACCCAACGATGGATGCTGGAACCATCTTGATAAATCCACCTTTCGTCTAAATCTGAAACCTTGACCTAAACTTTGCAACTGCAGAAATTTTCTTAAAAACCTAATTTTGGCTACAACGACGTGTTCATTTTACATAAAATTTTCTATTGACACGTTTGTGTTTATAACCCATTGATTTCAATATTTGAAATAATCTCGTTCGATCCCAATTTATCTAAAGTAAAATATTCATCTTTCGAATTAAATTGCCAAATTAGTCGTTGTAAATCTTTCTGAAACGAGGTAACTTAGATTTTCCGCGGTTACTACAATATGTCGACTTTAAACTTAGAGGTCTTGCCGTTATGATGCATTGGATAGTTCGCTGTGAAAACTAAAACCAAATACATACTTAATGTGTGCATGAAAACGTGATTTAAGTTTTTACGTACTTGAAATATATCCGAGACCATTACGATAAGTTCCCCATTACTTTTCCCCGTTGCATTATTTTTATGGTGCTTTAAAATTTGAAATTATGTACTCTGCGATGACTTTTGACATTTTCTCAAATTATTATTAATTCATTGATCATCATATGACTTACTTAAGTAGGCAACACAGCACATCCTACAGGACGGCGCCAAATTGGTCTCTTGTAATTTTGACAAATGGGAATACCACTATAGAAAAAAATATTTTTCGTATTTGACAGATGAATAAGCTATGTCATTTCATTACTGCAATCCCATGATTATCATTTTATTATTTCGGGCGTACTCGTATGTACTGTATGAAATTAGTTACACCTAACGCAGCATGACACATGCAAAAGGAAGCCATTTGCAATTATGTACTTTGAGATGACTTTTAGCATTTTCTCAAATTATAATTAATTCATCGATCATCATATGCAGGCAACACAGCAAAATTACTTTCGACAGGACGGCGTCAAATTGGAATACCATTACAGAAAAAAATATTTTCATATTTGACAAATCAATAAGCACTGTCATTTTATTAATACAATCCTATGATTATTATTTTATTATTTCGGGCGTACTCGTATGTACTGTATGAAGTTAGTTAAACCTAACGCAGCATGACACATGCAAAAGAAAGCCATTTGCAATTAGATACTCTGCGAAGACTTTTGTCATTTTTCAAACTATTATTAAATCATTGATCATCATATGCTTTACTTAAGTAGGCAACACAGCACGATTACTTTCGACAGGACGGCGTCAAAATGACCTCTTGTCATTTTGACAAATGGGAATACCACTACAAAAAAAATATTTTTCATATTTGACAAACAAGGAAGCAATGTCACTTCATTAATGCAATCCTATGATTATTATTTTATTATTTCGGGCGTACTGTATGAAATTAGTTAAACCTAACGCAGTATGACACATGCAAAAGAAAGCCATAAAAAATTCTGAAGCGAAACTCTTCTTGCAGATTATTACGATAATATCTTTTAAGTTTAACTTGAACGATTTTGCCCTGGTTACTTAGCTCGAAAACTCATCGTGTCCAATTTATGGTAAATTAAGGTTACAAAAAATATGCATATATTATTACTATTGCATGTTTGAAGATTAACACAATACATAGCACAATTACAATTGGCATTAAGATACAGATAATAAAAGATTAAATTCATCACTGTTCAATTAGATTCATATAAGTAGCTAATACGTTTTTTAATACTCAATAAAATAAAGCTGTCTAGTTCATAAATTACATTCTAAGCGCTATAAAGATTAGTTTGAATTAAATCTAATTTCTTATTTATAATGTAGCGAAATAAATAAACCAACCTTATCCAATTACGATAATTTTTTAAAAGTCTGTTTTAATTCTGTACGTTGGTAATGCAAATAACATACCTAGAAATTGCAATTACTTTTTTATGATCATGAAGTATTCAGTTGGGAATGATAAAGTGTTCACTTTACTTGCTAATTACACATTTTTAAAGCAACCGTGCGCAATGATAAATTTTAATGAATTTATCTTTTGTTATATTAATCCCTTAATCGTTAATGCTTTTAAACAAGAATAATAGCAGGGTACTTTGTGGCGATTTTAAATTCAGATGGTGGATAGTTTGCATTTTGATGATATACTCTAACGTAGATACTTTTGTATAATCCAGCTGCGAAAATTCAAATTGGATTGGAGCTAGGTACCTACATCTTAAAAAGGAGAACGAAAACATAGAAAGAAAGTGTGTAAATATGTAATTTAATTTATGTAAAGATTAATAGTGATAATTAAAATTCTACAAAATATAAAATGATATGTGCACAATTTATCTTCTTAGCTTTGGTTAAAGTACAATTTAATCATCTTAACGTCAAATATTTGATTAAGTTTGGCTACAAATTAAAGAGAAGTTTGAACTTAATTATTGCATAAAATTAATGAATACATAGACAACTCAATCACTAGGTGTGCAGTGTAAGTACAAAACAGATATTAACTTACAATTTTTAATTCAAATTTCTTTTTAGTAGATAATTGCTCGCATACTTGCTTATATATTTTACAACAATTATTTTAGCTATTCACGGATTTTTACAAATTATCGTTAAAAGATGATTAAAATTCTTATAATAATGCGAACTTTTACTCCTAATTATCACCCTATGCTTTCTTTTAGGAAGCCTTTTTCAACCCCTAGACGGAATTTTCAACCCTTGAAGGTAATTTTAACTTAATTAGTGTCCTTTGAGGATAGGGGTTGGATTCTTTGTGGGGGAGGATTTCAATCCCTTGGTGGAATTTTCAACCCTTTGATGGTATTTTCACCCGTAATTAAGACCTTTTCGCCAGTCCACCCCACTGTTTAGGGTCGTGGGACTTGGGGATGGTCACGTGACACCCCCAATTAAGACCTCAACCCGTGAAGGGTAAGCAACTGCGACCGCATGCAGTGTTCTGAGTGATGTGCCTGTAAACTCATCCCCCTGGTTTATGATTGGTTGCGGGCTTGGCTTGTCAACCGTTCTATCGTCCATTTTGTTAGGTCATGGCGGGAAATTTAAAATAAGGGTTTTATAAGACGTCAGGGCTTCTGATTAGGGGGAGGGGGCGTCCATTTTGTTTTTATTATAAGACATAAACAAAGTCCACCGTCATTTTGCATGACGTCATAATCAAAACCATTTTGTCGGGGAAAATAAAACCAAGGTTTTTAATCTGAAATCATGTTCTATCAAATCACCTTGGTTTTTACCTGTAATAAAAAGATGCGGGTTTTTTAATAATTTATTATAAGTAATACTATTTTTACCTATTCAGCAGTAAGACAATCTTAGCATACATCTTCCAATTGAATATTAAATTGGGGCTTCTCAGTGTCTTTGACGTCACGTTCATTTTCTTCCTCTACGATTGTATCATCAGCAGGTGTTGTTATGCAATAATAATTACAAAATCTCGAATATCCTCGATTGTGAGTTCGTTTTATGTTCACAGCCACTATCATAAATACAGTGATGTGTTTTATCCGCTATTTCCCCTTTACACGATGTTGACAAGTGTGTTGAGTTTAGACCTGGATGAGATGGTACTGATCCAATAAACCCCTTGGAGATGTAATCTAGTGAAAGCTGTAATGGAGTCGGACAAAAAAAACCTTTCAAAGCAATGTGTTTTCTACTGATACGTTAAGATTACACGCAGACACATGCACACACACACACACAAACACACGCACACACACACACACGCACACGCACACCCACACGCACACGCACACGCACACGCACACGCACACGCACACGCACACGCACACGCACACGCACACGCACACGCACACACCACACGACACACACACACGCACACGCACACGCACACGCACACGCACACGCCACACGCACACGCACACGCACACGCACACGCACACGTACGCACACGCACACACACGCACACACACACACGCACACACATACACACGCACACACACACACACACACACACACACACACACACACACACACACACACACACACACACACACACACACACACACACACACACACACACACACATCTCATTTGTACTAATGCTCAAATTAGCATGTGTCCCTATTGCAGAGTTTTGCATTCACTATTAAAAACAACTAAATTAATAAAAACGGTTTTAAAATATAAAAGATAATGATAAACAGTTAAATTATCAAAAGCCTTATAATTACCGTTAACCTTTATATTGTAAAAACGTGATTTTAACTTTAGAAGTGTGTGTGTGTGTGTGTGTGTGTGTGTGTGTGTGTGTGTGTGTGTGTGTGTGCGTGCGTGTGTGTGTAATCTTAGGTCTAAACCCAACATACCACTTACCGTACAGTGTCAAGATCGTGTAATGGGGAAACAGCAGATAAAACACATCACTGTATTTACGATAGTGGCTGTGAACATAAAATGAACTCTCCGTATTATGAACCCACAATCGAGGATATACGAGATTTTGTAAATTATTATTACATAACACACCTGACGATGATGAGATCGTAGAGGAAGAAAATGAGCGGGAGGTCGAAGACACTGAGAAGCCCGCTGGGAAAGAAACGATTACTGGAGAGCTAGCAGGGGATGCTGCTGATGTATGAGATGTAATTTCGTATTTTCCAATCTTCTAAGACGTTCTCTCAACACAACACTGGTAAGTGACTGATTACTTAATTAATACTGTTAATATTATGTTATAACTACAGCTATGGATTTACCCACCCTAAATGCATCAACACGCCTTTTAAAATGTTAAAAAGTTGGAGATTAGTGTTGAATGCAAGATACTCAATCTTGGACTCATAGCAACAAAGTACGACGAGAGGGTAGTTGTGACGCTGGTGGAATTTAAACGCATACTACCTGAGCGTTTCCATAAGTTTTTCAAGGCCGAGGGCCAGCGTATACAGCAATTTAATGTGCGGCAGAAGAGTAGGGATCTGTCAATGCGTTCTTTAGGATCAACAGACAAAACAACCAATTGAGTATTCAATTAGAAGCTGTATGCCGAGATTTTCTTACTGCTGAATATGTAAAAATAGTATTACCTTGGTTTTATCTCCCCCGACATAATGGCTTATAATTAAAACAAAATGGACGCCCCCCAATCCGAAGCCCTAATGTCTTATGGAACCCTTATTTTAAATTTCCCGCTATGACCTAACAAAATGGATGATAAAGCGGTTGACAAGCCACGCCCGCAACCAACCATAAACCAGGGGGCTGAGTTTAAACACCAATCAGAAACCATGGTAGTATGGCCAACACCCAGACACACCATTCAGAACACTGCATGCGCTCGCATTTGTCTACCCTTCAGAGGGCTGAGGCCTTAAAAAATCGTCCCCCGCAAAGAAGCCGACCCTTACTCCCAAAGGACACTAATTAGGTTAAAATTACCTTCAAGGGTTGAAAATTGACCCCTAAAAGAAGCCATGGGATGGAAAATGGCCACAGCCACGTGCGCGTGACATCACCCACCACTGATTACGTCAGGGACAAGAGGGGGTTCATTCTACTAACAGATGTGACAGAGGTAATGATTAATTTAAGTGCATTTACAACTACCCCTGAGACAGTGTCAGGACATATCTTGCTCAATATAATTGAATAAAGATCACGTCAAACATCTGAATTTAAAAAATTTTGTAGCACATTTCATATAGCGTGACAGGATTAAAACAAACAATACACCATGTGATCAATGTGCGGGTAAATATACTTCATAAAACGAAATACACGTTTGACGGACTAATGACCAACACGATGAGTGAAATAAGCATATTCATCCGTCTAAATAATACAAATATACATTTTATTAACCCTCTCCGGCCCAGTAGTTTCACTCTGACACCACATTTTCTGTGGCCTTGTAAACGGTTGACTCAGTTACTTTACTCGCTCAATACTATTATTAATTAATAGTTCTTAGTTTTCCCTTATCTAGCTCAGTCGGAATTTTGTACTTGCAAAATTGGGATCGGGGTTCGTTAATCAGGCTCTTAACACGTTGAACAAATAGATTACACAGATTCATATATATACATACTTTATTCCCTATTTAATTATATTTCTATATTATGTAACTTAAGATATAAATACAGGCAAATTTGTAACTCTTCCTTCTCCAGGTGGTCTTTAGGCGCCAGCTGTATAATATCTCACGTTCGGGTGTCAAATGTAATGACTTCCTCGGTTGATCTGCAGTCAGGTGGTCCTCTGTAGTTTCTGTAACGTGACGTTAATAGAAGGGTTGGGGTTTTGATTGTTAGTTTTGTCTTTTAACTGTTTTAATTTATACTGGTTAATTTTTAATATAAATAAATTAATAAATAATTTTACCTAAATACGTCCCTGTATAAAATACAGAAGCAGGTAGTCAGATAACGCGATATAAACACGTGCGCGATAAGATGGGTTCAATACTCGGCCTTTAAAATATAATCGATATTTTAAAGAGGTCGTTTAAAAGTGTAAAGTTTTATACCTGCTTTTCTTATGAGAATAAACTCAGTCCCATTTACATTCAATTTTGCCCTTTTAAATAAATGAAAGCTTTTCTTATAAGAATAGCGTTTATACGGTAGCTGCGGAATTTATATTTCTTTTACGATATTAATTATCTTATACCGGTTTTATTTAAACAAAATAAAAATTACAAGCTTTTGTTATGTTGGCCGTGTTTTAAAATATAAAACCTTCGTTTTCTATTTTAAAATAAAATCCTTTCTTTCGCGTTTAACAATCACGATATTGTTTATTTAAGACAGGAAACTATCAGGTAGTCTCTGGTTTACGGGTAACAATCTTAATGCTTGTGAAAGGTGCAACTTACGTTCTTACGATAGCGGTGGTGGTGGTTTCGTTTACTTTACGGGTGGTGGTTTTTAACTACTAACGGACACGTCTCGTGTTTACGGTTACGTTTCTATATTACTGGATTTACGGCGTTAACGAGGTGTTCTATTCAATCTTCCGACGAGGTTTCAATTACAGGTATCTGGCGGTCGATGGTACGTTTGTCGAGGTGTATTGCGTGGTGGTGTTTGTGTAAATTTGTGTAGGTTGATCTCCTTTGTAGCAATCTGGGCAAACCACCCGTTATACTAACAGTAGGATTTCGTTCGGTCTAATGGAATGTCGGGCAACTACCCTTCAAACTCCACTGTGTAGGTGTGTATATGTCTGATACTAGAAGAAATACGTTTGGCAATAGAAGAGTATGTCGGGCTTACAACCCTGCATATCCCTATAACCAGGTATCTCAACTTACGTACTTTCAACGTTAGATTTCTGCAACTTCTAACCTTTTAACTTCGGTGATGCTATCAAGTCGCGGAATCGCGGTTTCTACTCGGACGACGGTTTCAGGCGGCTGGTTTACAACAGGTAGTAGTCGGCGCGAATGCGATTTATAGCACACGGTAAAGAAAAGGAAAAACTCTCTTTTAGCAGCGCGTGCCGCGTTTTTTATATATAATTCGCAAGGGTGGTTACTAAACTTTTTGGTGGGCTTCCGTAAGCCTGGATTGGTGGAAGATGCTCTGACGTATCAAAACTTGTAAACGTTTTGGGATTTTACGTCTGGAGGAGGATGCATGATTAATTATTGTGCAATTATATGCAACGTTATGAAATCTGTTTAATTTTACTAGAATTTCTACGAATCTTTATAATGTCTTGCACCTGTGCATTTAGCGCGTCACGTTATTTTACTAAATTCTGTGAATCGGTATTGGTATTTTACTTAGCAAATAATTAATCATGATAGGAAAATTTTATAAAGGACGGCGTCTTGTTAATAAACTTTGGGAACTAATTAAAAATAATAATAAATCGGGATGTCTGACGGCGTCCCTTTACATACCCTCCTTTCGTCGGGGTTTTCGACGTCCGTCCTCTTCACTTTGATTCTGGTGCCTGTAGGTGTGAAGAGTCCGATGCGACGGCGGTTTCGGCGTTTTCTGGCGGATTGTCCTCTCGGCGGCTGTTGTGCGGGCGGCGGCATTTGGCGGCTGTCATTGACTTTCTGTAGTTTGATGTCTGCAAGTTTTCGGGTGATCTCGTTTGTTTGTCGGAGGTGTTCCGGTGTACCTGGCGTGCGTGGTCTGCCGTTGGTGTGGAGGCGGGCGGCGAGAGTTCCCAACTGACGTCCATGGGCGTCAGTTTACGAGGAGCGGACGGTGATGGAGTTCTCGGCGTCGGCGTGGGCGGTCGGTTTCGGATGGGTGATCTGTCCCTCTCCGGCGAGTTATCTAGTGGCACTGGGCGGTGTGCTATAAAGGCGGCTGGTAACCCTTCTGTCCCGGGTTGTCGGTAGCTCTTCGGTTGCCAGGGGGGTTATTTTCGGGCGGCGTCTCCTCTCTAGCTTTCGTATCGGTGCCATTTTTGTACTTATATCCGTCCTATTATCATTTTCCATATTTATATGTTCATTTAAGCGCGGGTAATCGATGACCGTTAATTTTGCTTTGTCTTCATTGGTTACGCGCGTCGCCTGGTTCGTGACGTCAATTGCTGTCTTCAAATCCTTAACGTGTGTTTCTCCCGCGGATTTTTGCGTGCTGGGTTCTCGGAGTTCTACTATCACGGGCGATTTTATTTTGTGGATCAGGTATGGTCCGTCGTACTTTTCCGCTAATTTTGCAGCAAACCCTTTAACTTTACTTGACAGGTGGTGTGTTTTCTTATATACTAGATCTCCTACGCGGGGGGCGGTAAGCTCTATGACGAAGATTATAATGTTTGCGTTGAATTTCGAAACTTTTGTTAATTGATCCTGGCTAATTCTTGTAAATCTTTCAAATATCTCATGTGCTTCGCTTGCTCTGTGGCGGTTACTACGGTACCTTTTGCGGTAGTTCTTGTTGTGTGACCCATGCTCTGGGGATCAAGTTCTCTACCCAAATTTAGTAGGGCTGGTGAAAATCCTGTTGAATTGTGTTGTACCGTGTTAATTGCAAACGATATTTCGGACAGGTGGGCATCCCATTCCTTTTGATTGTCCTTTGTGAATTGCGCGACCATCGTTCCTATTACTTTATTAGTTCTCTCCACTGGATTAGTATGGGGGGAATACGGTGGAGTCAGGCGGTGGTTGATCCCATGATCTTTTAAGAACGTACGGAATAGCTTGCTAGTATATTGTGGTCCATTGTCGGATATCAGGTTACGCGGAGTACCAAAACGATAGATTACTTGTTCTTTTAGGGCCTGTATAATAGGTGGGCTGGTAGCGTTGCGGAGCGGTTTGATCTCAACCCATTTGGTTAAACGATCTTGAAAAACTAGTATAAACTTATGTCCCTTCCTGGAGCGCGGCAGAGGTCCGATGAGGTCGGTACTCACATTCTCCCAGGGATGTCCAGGTTGTGAGAAATACATTTCTCCGGCGGTTTTGTGTAGGGGTTTTGTAGGTTTGGCAGCTTCTACATAATCTTATGTATCTTATCACGTCCCTTTTTATGGTAGGCCAATAATAATTTCTATATATCCGGCACAAGGTTTTTGCGATCCCTAAATGACCTGCAGTTGGGGCATCATGACACTCGTTTAAAATCTCTCGGCGTTTTTCTTGCGGTACGCATATCTTCCAATGTGCGTGGCTTCCCATCTCTTTTTCGGGAGTCGTGTTCGGAAACGATCGAAATAATTGTCCTCCTTCTACTTTATATCGAGGATGCTGTTCAGGATGTTCTCGGGTTTGTCGGATTAAGCGCTGGTACCACGGGCAGGTTACTTCTTCTATCTCCAGGGGAGATAAGTCGGTGGGGGACTTGTTGTCTTCGTGTAGTCGGGATAATGCGTCGGCCACGTTATTCAGGGCACCCTTCCGGTATTCTATCTGGAAATCGAATTGTTGCAACTCCATTATCCATCTTGCGAGTCGGGACGTCGGTTTTTCGAGCGTGCGAAGCCATTTTAGACTTCTATGATCGGTAAGTACTGTAAATTGGTAGCCTTCTAAATATCCTTTTAGCTTTTGTATCGACCACACCACAGCCAGGCATTCTTGTTCGATAGTAGAGTAGTTTCTCTCGGCGGGATTCAGTGCTCTACTAATATATGCAATTACTCTTTCGTCGGGTATTTGTCCCTGCGTAAGAACAGCTCCGATGCCGGTCGTGCTGGCGTCTGTCTGTAACACAAAAGGTTGTGAAAAGTCTGGACAAGCTAACACTGGCGGGGCGGTCAATGCTTCTTTAATTTTGCCAAAAGCCTGATCCTGTCTTTCGGTCCATCTATATTTAGTGTTTTTCTTCAACAATTCGGTCAGGGGTTGACTTAGTTGAGCAAATCCATTGACATACTTACGATACCAGGATGCGAGACCCAAGAACTGGCGTAATTGCTTAACGGTGCGGGGGGCGGGTATCTGGGTTATGGCGTCGATTTTCTCTGGGTCTGGTAGGATTCCTCGGGACGTAACTAAGTGTCCTAGGTATTTCAATTGTGTTCGACAAAAACAGCACTTGTCTGGCTGTAACTGAAGTCCGTTATCACGGAGTCGTTGAAATACTTCGCGTAGGTTCTGTAAGTGTTCTTGGAAGGTCTTTCCCAGGACGATAATGTCATCTAAATATACAAACGCGCGTCCGACTAATTCGGGACCGATCACGGTATCGAGGAATCGCTGGAAGGTAGCGGGGGCGGAATGAAGTCCAAACGGGAGAACTTTAAATTGGAACAATCCTCGTCCAGGTACTGTAAAGGCAGTAATTGGTCTACTTTCGTCCTCTAAGGGGACCTGCCAGTATCCTTGTTTTAGATCTAAGGTACTCACATAACCTGCTCCTCGTAGTTGATCCAATATTCCTTGAATATAGGGCAGCGGGTATGCGTCTTTTACGGTGACTTGGTTTACTTTACGATAGTCTACACAGAATCGGTATGAGCCTGTGGGTTTTTTGACTAATACGACGGGGGAGCTCCAAGGACTGCGAGACGGTTCAATTATATCTTCTTCGAGCATCCTGTCAACTTCTTGGTTAATTATCTCCTGCATGACTGGATTGCGGGGATAATATCGTTGTTTTACCGGGAGTGCCGTAGGTAATAGGGTGATCCGGTGTATAACGTCCTTGGCTTTTCCTTTCACGTTTAAGAATTTTCCTAATTCTTCTTCTATAAATTCGTTGAGCAAGGGCAGCTGGTCCTTTTCTAGTCCTTGGATTCCGTTCAATCCTCCTTGGACGTAGCTTTGCAACGGGATACGTATTCCTGAAATTTCTAATTGTTTCTGGTGAACATGGATAGCGGCCTGGAGATGTTCAAGTACGTCTAGTCCGATCACGATGTCGGTAGACAACTGTGGTATGTAGTAACCGGGTAGCTGGAGCGTTTGTTTCTCTATGTCGGCGGGGAAAATGTACAAGCCGCGGGTTTCTGCTAGTGAACTGTCAGCTAGGCGTACGGTTGCTGTTTGTAGCGTGCTCGGATATACTTGGTTATTGATCAATAAGTTCTTTACTTTCTCTCCTATATACGTTCTCGACGCTCCGGTGTCGATTAATGCATTAACGGTGTATTAAAGATTACAATCTTAAGAAATAATCTGTCGTCAGGGGACGGTGGGACCATTCATCTGGTTTCTCTGGTTAAATTGTGCACGGTTTGCAGCCAAGCGTGCCATTCGGTCGAAGACATTCTCTTTCCAGGTCTGGAAGCCGGGGTGATTAAAGTTTCCTGGTTGTTCTTTACCGGCGTGACCAGTTTTCCGACTTCGGGCAGGGGCAGTCACGAGATAACACATCTGTCTTTCCACATCTAGAACAAAATGCTTTGAAGGGACCTCTACAATGCACCTTCAGGTGTCCAGGTTTTCCACATCGCCAACAGACGTCTTGTCTATTGTACGAGGTCGTCTCTGGTGCTGGTCTTCTTACGGTGACAACAGTAGTTTCAGGGGACCGGGCTGGTGGTTTATCGGTTGCAGGAGTTACGCTATTGAAATGTACTTTCGGTCGGTTATAACTGGGAGACGGAGAATGCGTTGGTGGTGGTAGCATTTCAAATTGTGTAGCTAGTTCCAGGAGTCCGGTCAGGTCGGTAAAATCGTGCTGTCGTATGTAATATTTGTACTCTACCTTCAGATTATCGTAGATTCGCTGTAGTTGAGCTTCCGGGGACAGGTTTCCGTGACGTCGCGTTAGTGTCAAGATGGCTGTAACATATTCAGCAGCTTTTTCTCGTGGTCGTTGCAATCTGTTTCTTATCTCTTCTTCCAATTTAAATTGATGGCGTGGCGGTAAGAATTGTAATCTAAAACTTTTAAGAAAGTCTTGCCAGGTCGTCCAGGATCTTTGATTGTTTCGGTACCACAATAAGGTTGGTTCTTTTAATAGCTCCGGGAGTGCGAGTAAAAGATCGTTGTCGGTGACGTTGTAACATGCTTGCAATTCTTCGATTCTTTCAAGGAACGAAATCGGGTCACTTATCCCATCGTATTTTACACCCCATTTGCGTATACGATCGCAAATGTCTGCGCGTCTGGTTTCTGGGTGGCCGGTAATATTTTCTGTCGGTGGTGACGGTATTTGAACGGCTGGTGTAACAATTGTGGATGTGTGTGCGGTGACTTGACCTTCTCCGGTGCGTATGTATTTCACTAAACGAGCTCTTAATGCCTCGACGTTTCCTCCAGTTTCCAGTTTATATTTACGGGCTTCTTCCGTTAACTCTTCTTTCTTCAGGTGGTAGATCCATCCTACCTTCGTGTCCGTTTCTTCTGTAATCCTCGGTATACTCATTCTGAAACAATTTGTTATTATTCCTGAAAAATGTATATATAAAATTAATTTAGTGTTGCCCGGCTTCTAGTGTTCCTCGGTTGTTTCTGTAACAGAATTTATCTATTGTTCAATGTGTTTTTCGGAGCCGCACGTTCGGGTGCCAAATGTAAAAGCTCTCCCTTCTCCAGGTGGTCTTTATCGGCGTGAGCTGTATAATATCTCACGTTCGGGTGTCAAATGTAATGACTTCCTCGGTTGATCTGCAGTCAGGTGGTCCTCTGTAGTTTCTGTAACGTGACGTTAATAGAAGGGTTGGGGTTTTGATTGTTAGTTTTTGTCTTTTAACTGTTTTAATTTATACTGGTTAATTTTTAATATAAATAAATTAATAAATAATTTTACCTAAATACGTCCCTGTATAAAATACAGAAGCAGGTAGTCAGATAACGCGATATAAACACGTGCGCGATAAGATGGGTTCAATACTCGGCCTTTAAAATATAATCGATATTTTAAAGAGGTCGTTTAAAAGTGTAAAGTTTTATACCTGCTTTTCTTATGAGAATAAACTCAGTCCCATTTACATTCAATTTTGCCCTTTTAAATAAATGAAAGCTTTTCTTATAACATAGCGTTTATACGGTAGCTGCGGAATTTATATTTCTTTTTACGATATTAATTATCTTATACCGGTTTTTATTTAAACAAAATAAAAATTACAAGCTTTTGTTATGTTGGCCGTGTTTTAAAATATAAAACCTTCGTTTTCTATTTTAAAATAAAATCCTTTCTTTCGCGTTTAACAATCACGATATTGTTTATTTAAGACAGGAAACTATCAGGTAGTCTCTGGTTTACGGGTAACAATCTTAATGCTTGTGAAAGGTGCAACTTACGTTCTTACGATAGCGGTGGTGGTGGTTTCGTTTACTTTACGGGTGGTGGTTTTTAACTACTAACGGACACGTCTCGTGTTTACGGTTACGTTTCTATATTACTGGATTTACGGCGTTAACGAGGTGTTCTATTCAATCTTCCGACGAGGTTTCAATTACAGGTATCTGGCGGTCGATGGTACGTTTGTCGAGGTGTATTGCGTGGTGGTGTTTGTGTAAATTTGTGTAGGTTGATCTCCTTTGTAGCAATCTGGGCAAACCACCCGTTATACTAACAGTAGGATTTCGTTCGGTCTAATGGAATGTCGGGCAACTACCCTTCAAACTCCACTGTGTAGGTGTGTATATGTCTGATACTAGAAGAAATACGTTTGGCAATAGAAGAGTATGTCGGGCTTACAACCCTGCATATCCCTATAACCAGGTATCTCAACTTACGTACTTTCAACGTTAGATTTCTGCAACTTCTAACCTTTTAACTTCGGTGATGCTATCAAGTCGCGGAATCGCGGTTTCTACTCGGACGACGGTTTCAGGCGGCTGGTTTACAACAGGTAGTAGTCGGCGCGAATGCGATTTATAGCACACGGTAAAGAAAAGGAAAAACTCTCTTTAGCAGCGCGTGCCGCGTTTTTATATATAATTCGCAAGGGTGGTTACTAAACTTTTGGTGGGCTTCCGTAAGCCTGGATTGGTGGAAGATGCTCTGACGTATCAAAACTTGTAAACGTTTTGGGTTTTTACGTCTGGAGGGAGGATGCATGATTAATTATTGTGCAATTATATGCAACGTTATGAAATCTGTTTAATTTTTACTAGAATTTCTACGAATCTTTATAATGTCTTGCACCTGTGCATTTAGCGCGTCACGTTATTTTACTAAATTCTGTGAATCGGTATTGGTATTTTACTTAGCAAATAATTAATCATGATAGGAAAATTTTATAAAGGACGGCGTCTTGTTAATAAACTTTGGGAACTAATTAAAAATAATAATAAATCGGGATGTCTGACGGCGTCCCTTTACAGCCTTTCTCACGCCTAGTGGTTTCACATTGAAACCTGCACTGCAGCCTGCTTAGTGGAGTACCTAGTGTCAGAATTCATCACTAGTGGCAGCGTTGACGAGCTTCTAACAGCCAGGATAGCATTTTAGTTTGACAAAGCGTTGTGTTGAGGTGGTTGTTGTGTTACAAAATTATTTTCAATTTCGCAGCTAATACAGTGTATCTGGTCAAAGAAAGGTAATACATTACTATTTTATAATACGTGGATTATACTGTAGCATGTTAAAACAATATTATAATATATTTTTTAGAAATATATTTACACATATGTGTGTGCTTTCATACTGAAACCAGCGCATTTATTTAGGATATTTTTCCAATATGGCTGACAGACATTTTTCATTGCCATGTGGGAGAAATATAGCTGGAAATTTGAACTCTGTGTTTTTATATGAAGTTATTGTGTAATGTGTGATGACAATGATGAAGGTGTATGCAAGACAAGTATAAATGGACCTGAATCTAGTGATATTGGTAATACTAATGAAGGGGGTCACCACAATAACGATAATAGTAATGGTGATGTACAGAACATTGATTGGGATCAGCATAGTAACGATAATAGTAATGGTGATATACAAAATAATGATGGGAATCGGCATACTAATAGGAGTGACTATGTAATAACAAGGGAAGATGTGTTATGGGTGCAGGAGGTACTTTCGCATGTAAAGCAGACATTTTCAGAGGAATCTGGTCGGAATATTTATTCCTTTCGAGAAAGCAAGTCCTAATGAAATAGTCTATCAGACAAATTTGTATGCTACGCAGAAAAAATGTCTATCATATAGGGATTATTGGTCTTTAGACCCAGCTCTTCGAGACTCGTGTATTTCTTCAGTTACATCCCAGAATAGATTTTCATGGTTGCTCGGGCATATTCACTTGAATGATAATGCAGTAACTAAGGTATTGTTGCAATGGTATCGAAGGTAAAAAGGGAATTAACTTTCTTTCCAATTTCTACGACGTTAAAGACACCTACGGCAACACGGAAGAATAAAGATGGTTCTAAAGTTAAAATTACATGTGCAGCAATTGTCAAAGGTTACATTGCTAGTATGGGTTTCGTTGACGAAGCTGACATGTTAAAATCAATCTATGAGATGGACATAAAAAGTAAAAAATGGTGGCAAAAGATATTTTGGCAGTTCTTGGATGTCACAATTGGAAATGACTTTATCATCTACAAAGAAACTCATGAGGAAAAGAAAACCCTCAAAGACTTTAGATTGTCTGTAATTGCTGGGCTAAAAGGGACATCATCATCCACAGCTCCTAATCGAAGAAGACCTCAGAAACAACAGAGCAGGTTCAAACCCTACGTTTCTACAGAGATAAGAAGTGATAGAGCATCTCATATGCCAGAGAGACGACCATCTGGTAGATGTGCATATTGCAGTACAACCAAATGTGGGCCTTTGTTTATCAAAAACCAAGAACTGTTTTGTAGAATTCCATAAGTGACTGTAAAACCATACATGCCAGTGGTTTCAGTTTGAAACTACATGTAAAATGTAAACATGTAAAACATATTTCCATGTATCTACTTAATATTTCTGGTTTTTACACCAATACAGATAGATTTTTTGAAAAATTGCATTTTTGTTTTTACGTTTTCATTTCATGGGGTTAAAATCACCAACAAATGTAAACATACAAAAATATGTAGTTATCTTCACAATGTATGGCAAAATGGTTAATCGAAATATTCCCTTCTCTCTGACAACGATCTCGGTAATGGACCTTTTCAGTATTTAATTGATGTAAACCAATGACTTCCTTAAGTTATCTTTATACAAACTTCATTAACGGCACATTTTTAAACCAAAACCCATCTGTCTCTATGACCTTTTCATCTGGTTTAACGTGAATGTCACAACTATAACTTTATTTACAAAGTGTTCTTTAACGTTAATCTGCATACACAAATGTAAACAAACTATTTTAAAGCGTTCTTGACCTCTATATACACATTTAATGAACCAAGCTTGAACATTCAAAAAAATGTGCCCGCTACTAGGGTGCACGGAAAACTATTATTGCGATAGTTCTAATCACTCCCAGGTATAGCGTAAATAAGTTCCACCCTGCTCAAACAACCCTTTCGCGTACACAAGGCGGAAGCCGCCAATCACAACTTGCTACTTCTACATCTTAATCAGTGCTGAATCGAAAAAAAAAATGTGCTCTTTCCTTTCAAAATCACGTCATCCTCCCGGGCGTCACCTGCGATTATTCAAAGGAAAAGGAAAAGGCCACGTATTTAATTCCCTCCCCAAGGGGGAGGGCGGGCTGCTCGAGCATTCCGAGCTCCTTCAGTCACAATCATGGATTCCCAGCATACATACATACA
Organism: Vesta saturnalis; assembly: GCA_036346205.1. Classification (NCBI taxonomy): domain Eukaryota; kingdom Metazoa; phylum Arthropoda; class Insecta; order Coleoptera; family Lampyridae; genus Vesta; species Vesta saturnalis. The sequence continues at coordinate 5,420,214 of JARFJB010001442.1, forward strand.
TTACGTATATATGCATGGTGGGATTAAGGATGGGCATGGTCAGGATAGGATCGGAAGGAACGGAGTTAGGCTTCTGAGGGGGAAAATACTACCCCAGCATTCGCCTAAGCAGCCGGACATGGTGTGCATATACGCAGTGACCATGCCGCTACATGTGTATGAGGAAAATCCCCTGAAAAAACCTCATACAAGGTAGACGGTAACGGGAATCGAACCTATTACCTCCCGAATGCTAAGCAGGTCGTGTCACCACTACGCTAGCAGCTCGGTGATTACCAAACTAAAGAAATGCAAGATATACGTTTCACAAAAAAAAAACGGTAATACCCAGAACTGATAATCCCACGATTTATTTTCGCAACGGCATATAGTTAAGCAAGCAAATTTTACAAACTTACAATACTAATCGAAACGATTTGGTAAACTTTAAAAAAAGAATTGCGACACCCATTTAACTCAACGCGCCTCAAGCTTACGTTATCAAAAAACAATTTTATATTTCTCAAATTACATTTCATTTAATCGACATGAAATGTACTCTTTTAATTTTAAATACTCTATCCTAAATATCTTAACCATTGAAAAACTTTTAAACAATTTCAATCCTCAATACATTAACACTTGGAAACAAAACACTTAAATCTATTAACTTTTTTTTCAACACCGAAATTCGATAAAGCGGAAAGAAGAAAAAATTATCTAACGTACGTTACTTAAAATTTCCACACCAGGTGACATGCTGTTAAATATGTTTTATTAAGGAAATTCCAAACTGACAGTTTGGAGAAACGATTTGGAAAATACCGTTGCGTATCTGGAAGAAATTACAATATTTTGATTGTTGTTGTAGTTTGCCAACGAAGGTAAACTCTCTTTTGCAAATATTTCTACAGAAATCCAGGTGTCCTCTCGTAACATTGACAATTTTTTTCTGTATATTTATTGGGGACTACTTGGAAATGTGTGAATTAGATGTTGGATCGACATTGTACGTTTGTGGCTGTGCAGCTCATGCCGTTATCATGAAACTATCAGACGACTATTCAAGAATCAGAAGGTTCTCACAGCGCCGGTATTTATTTTAATGCTCTGCAGCGTGGTGGCCTCTCTTTCGCTAATGAATATGTTATCACTATTTTTTTCCACATGATTTTTTTTTTTATGATTGTGGACCTGAACAGGCTAAATTAGGCCTATCGTGCTAAAGCACTCAGGAACACTTAGAAGGGTGGATAGAGGGATAATAATAATGATTGTTGGTATTTGAATGTATAATAAAAGACAGCCAATTGAATACAATATTTTTATTATCGTTACATCAGAAAAATACTCTGACGGTCCTTACAACCTTAGTTTAGAAAAAAATATTTTTTTACAAATTCAGAGGAGTGTATTTGTGGTCAAACATCAAAGGATATTGTAAATAAGCTCAATTCTATTTTTAGTAGTATTATATTAAATAATTATTCAAAATTTAGGAATAGGATAGCGCTCGTTCAACATGTAACAATAATAAAGCAAAAAAACGGAAATTGAATACATTCAAGTAAAAATTAATAGAGTAAGTAATTTTAATAATAGTTGTAGTTATATAATTATGTATTATAGTTAAGAGAAAGATGTATTGGATAATATGAGCAAATATAAACCCAACGTTAAAAGTTGATAATTAAATCGTACCTGGTCTAAGCAAATAAAACTTGCATTGTATACCTCGGTATACATTATACCTCTGGAATTAAAAAAAAACTAGTAACTGATAAATATGCATATTTTAAATTGATTTTTTATATAGAATGTTTTAATAAATTTATAATTGATTGTCACTAAAACCGTCAAAAGTAATGAATTTTTAATTAAATTTTTGGGTCATACAAAAAATTGCATAAAATAAATCATTTTACATACCGAGATATTAGCGTAGTGGTGACACGACCTGCTTAGCATTCTGGAGGTGATGTGTTCGATTCCCGTTACCGCCTACCTTGTATGTGGTTTTTTCAGGGGGTTTTCCTCGTGTACATGTAGCGACATGGTCACTGCATATACGCACACATGTGCAGCTACTTAGACGAATGCTCGGGTAGTATTTTGCCCCTCAAAATCCTAACTTCGTTCCTTCCGATCCTATCCTGACCACACCCATTCTTAATCCCACCATGCATATATACCTAACGTATGTATCTACGTATGCTGGGAATACATGATTGTGGCTGAAGTAGATTGGAAATCTCAAGCAGCCCGCCCTCCCCCTTGGGGAGGGAAATGAAATACGTGACCTTTTCTTTCTTTTTTCAATATATACAATACTGATCGGACGAAATATACTATTAATAACAATGACACTTACAGTTATCATCCTCAGTAGTAATAAAATCTTTTAGAGATATTAGGACGTTGAAACGTTGTTATGAAATATGAAACATAAGCCTGCTACTAATATATCAGTTCGACAAACGTATAAAGCCAACTATGGAATACAATTTTAGTAAAGAATAAGTAGATCCTTAATAAATTAAACATTATTCAATTGCCTTGAAGATGACAAATCAAATCAGTAATCAAATTATGATGTAAGTGTAAAGTTGTGAGAACTTTAATTTGAAATTGATGAAAGCATTCACAAATAGAAACTTAACATCAATTAAAAATCAAGGCTAACAAAGAAATAGCTTTGTTAATAAATCTAAGTGCTATTTTCAGTGAACACGCAATGTAGTACGTTTAATATCATTTATAATTTTCATTTTAATTTCCATTACGTATGTTAAATTATAGTGCTGTGGTAATTTAACACATAATCGGTAAAGCATTTACTTCAACGTCTAGGAAAAAACACACCAAGATTCCAAGACATACCAAAAGCTAAAATTAAAATTAAGACGTACCATTGTGTCTTTTTTAACGCTTTTACTCAAGTCACTTTGTCTGTCAGGTTCAAATCTTGTAATTGAATTATCAACAACTTACTGATCTCCGATTGAGCTGAAATTTGGCATACATGTTTACTCTTGATGACAATACACGAATATGTGTTTTTTGCTTTGACTTTTGCGACCAAATTTGGCCAAATATGGTCGAAATTTGTGTTTATAAAGCTAGGGCCTTGAAATTTAGGACTTAAGCTTTTGGCATAATACCATGTACACAAATATGTGACAAGTTGCGTTTCAAGGTCAGGGGGCTGCATTGCGACCAAATTTGGCCAAATATGGTCGAAATGTTTGTTTATAAAGTCACGGCCTGGAAATTCAGGACTTAAGCTTTTAGCGTAAGGCCATGCACAAAAATATACTATAAGTTGAGTTCAAGATCAGGGGGCTGTTCCCGGGGGGCTCAAAGTATTGTATTCGGTCAAAAAAAATCAACTATTTTCCAATCTCCGGTTGAGCTGAATTTCAGCATACTTGTTTATATTGGCCAAGTAAGTCTTGCAAAATTGAGTTTCTTTCTTTGTGGGAACTTATACCCAAGCGACTAAAAAGTAGAAAATAAAAATAAGTAAAAAAAATATTTTTAAAAAACGCTTTTATTTCCAAATGTACTAAAAAGAATAAAATAATTTTTCTTATCTACCCATTAACTTCAAGAATTTTTGTGACTTTTAGTATACATCCTAGCATCCAGTTCACCATGGAAAAGGAAACCAACAGAAGTTTACCATTTCTTGACATACTAATATCTGAAACCAATAATTCACTATCCTTTAAGGTTTACAGAAAATTATCTAACTCCCATCCACGTCAAAAAATTGGTGTAATTAAATTTTTAGTGGATCGAGCAAAACGAATTTGTGATCCTGAATTTTTGAAAGATGAATATAAACATTTAACAAAATTCTTACACGTTATTGGATATTTGTAAAGAACATATGAGATTTTGTAGATTTGGTCAACCAAAGAAATCTGCGGTAGCTAAGTATGCTCCAAATAATTTAAATCATGACATTCAATTCGATAATATGTAAATATTGTCAAGACAAACGCATTATTATGTTCGTTTACAACGTGAAAGTTCGAGAATTAGGTAGTTTGGTTCTTTCTGAACCTATTATCAAAAAGAAATTGTAACAAATTGTTTGCATTTGCTTGTAAATAGCCCAAACAGGCAATAATGACCAATTCTCATTACGTGAAGTATGTAAACCTTTTTTTGTCATAACATTAAGGAATTGCTTAAATAACATAAATATATTTTCTTAAAATATACTTGTGATTATACGATTATGCTATGTTTAATAAGCTCTAAAAATAAAAACTCTGGAGAATATGGTTCTATGAAATTAATTATTATATTTATTTATTTCGCTTCGACTAGCTCATCAGGGGATGGAGTTCCAGCTTAGTTCAGTTAAAATAGTATTAAACATTTACGTTACGCTCTTTTTCAAATTGAAATGTAATTATTGTTTTTAAAAAAAAATTTGGCGCCATAAATTTTGGATGTTATGGTTTTTCTATGGATGTTACAACATGTATGTTAAATTCTATAGTAAAATAAAAATCAATTATTCTTTTGAAATAAATTTGGAATCACATAAAAATTATTATTCTCCAACACCTTGTATCATATGCGATTACATAACATGAGTTGAACATGTATGTTAAATTCTATAGTAAAATAAAAATCAATTATTCTTTTGAAATAAATTTGGAATCACATAAAAATTATTATTCTCCAACACCTTGTATCATATGCGATTACATAACATGAGTTGAACATGTATGTTAAATTCTATAGTAAAATAAAAATCAATTATTCTTTTGAAATAAATTTGGAATCATATAAAAATTATTATTCTCCAACACCTTGTATCATATGCGATTACATAACATGAGTTGAACTTGTGCACGAATTGCATTAGGACTAAACAATGAATCGTATATAATGTTAGTAAGTATACTTTGCTTTTTAAAATGATTATGTATTAATATAAAATCAATAAATTGTACTATTTGCAAAATGGTACGTAATCTACTTGAGTCCTTTGCATATGTACACCTAGGTGATAAGTAATAATCATCAACATAACCTCGAATAATATTATAAGATTCATTAACTTACATTGATATAAATCTTCTTTCAGCTTCTCCAATTTTCATTATTGAAGATCCATTATCCAAATCATATATGTTTTGAATCGCATCACCAACGATGATTGATATACTGCATCAGCTTGTACAGGTACGATGATGAAATATTTCTTTAAGATTTTTCATAAACACTTTGATTTTATTTATTTCATAATTAAATGCAATAATTTTATTTTAGGTTATCGTATTATTAAATACAATAATTTATCTGCATACAATTTTATTTAGTTGGCAATTAATTTTATTTGCATTGAAATAACAATGTTAACTGTTTAAAAAATTTTATATTAAAAAAAATTGAAAGCATGATTTAACATTCGATTGTTTATCAGTTCGACATCACTCATAAAAATAATTCACGTTAACCTCACTATTAAGTAGTTTAAAAAAATTTCAATTGTTTTGTTTCTAATTTAATTTAGGTTATGCGAAACACACGATCAATCTTACATCTGATCACATGTACATACCCAGTGACATGCTTTCAGCTTGAAGATTGTATGCAGACTAAATTGAAAAGTTAACAAATGCAGTACCAAATTTTTCCCTAACAATAAATTTGATTGGAGCAATTTCACCATACAAACACAACAGCCCTTAATTCTCATTGATTATTCATTCTTCTAAAATTTTCAAATTATTACTTTTTCACATAACTTTCAAATTAATTTTGTAGTTGAAAAAGGCATGAGCAATCGAAATTTAATGTTCATGTCTCAAATTCTTATTAATTAGCACAGCTTGGATCAAAGTAAATTAAATGTAGGAGAGCTAAACCTCTTTTGCGTGGTGTTTTCTGAGGTTAGTTAGGTCAGTTCTAGTGTTATTTAACAAATTTTCTTCTGGTCTAAAAATTTTTCCCACGACCTCTGACTGAGCTACAACAGTTTTGCACCTAGAAACTAAGATCAAAAGACCATGAAATAATCTTAAAAGAAAAAACAAGTATGTATTGCGCATACCACCCTTATTACGATAACGTACAATTTTTAGCACCCCAACGAAAGGTTTTGAGCACCAGTCTCCTCAAAATTTTGATCAACATAGAAATGTAAGGTACGACTATGGCTATTGAGACCATAAGTTTGACCTTTTTCCAAAGAAATTGGCCTATTTAAAAAATGCGCTAAAATAGTAGGTTCGTCAGTATTTTATTTCCAATAGCGAAAGGTCAAGATACTTCATGTATTATGGAACATAATACCACTCGATACAGTTTTAAGTAGAGAAACAAGGCCAATACGCTGTCAGAAAAATTTGAAACATGAAATAACGGTATATGAAAATGTAAACTTTCACCATTATTAATACATATTAAATACTTATCTTTTTTGGATTTTTTAAATGGTGTATTTCTATATATACAAACTATCTAAACGTTTCGAGAACACTTACAGTTATCTTCGTCAGTAGTAGTATTATCTAATAAAATTGTTAAAGATGTTCAAAACAATTTTGTGAAATTTGAAAAATTAAAACATAAATAGAAGCCTACTATTAATATAACAGTTTGGAAAACGTATAAAGCCAACTATAGAATACAATTTTAGTAGTAATATTGTTAAACTGGCCTGAAGATGACAAATCAGAACATCCTCTAACGCTCAAAGGCTAACATTGAAAAATGTCAACCAAAAAATAAATTGAACAAAATTTAATCAAAATATGATGTAAGTGTAAATTTGTGAAAAACTTCGATTTGATATTGATGGAAGCATTCACAAACAGAAACTTGACATAGATTAAAATAATCCAGTTAAATCTAACAAAAAAATAGCTTTATCAATAAGTGTAAGTGAAAATTTAACAATTAAAAGCATAATGTAGAACATTTTATGTAATTTTTAATTTTAATTTCAACTAATTACGTTGCTGTTGTAATTCAAAATATACTTGGTAAAGCATTTACTTTAAGGTCTAGGAAAAAACACCAAAACGCTAAAATTAAAATCAAGACCTTTTTTTTTAAATTATACGATGGCAAAACGTATTTAAACGGAGATATTCTTCTTGTCTTATTTATATATCTCAATACGAACATAATAATGAGTTTGCTTGACAATATTTCCATATCGTCAAATTGAATATAATGATTTAAATTATTTAAGGCATGGTCAGCTACCGCAGACTTCTCTGGTTGGCCTAATCTACAAAATCTCATATGTTCTTTACGTTTTGTATCAAAGCTACTTTTTGTGGTTCCAATGTATACTTTTCCACATGGACAAGACAACTGACACACTCCAAAAGATGATAATGTTTGAAACATTTTTAGGTGACCTTAAATGTCCTTTAATTTCTCTGGTAGGTTTAAAAATAGCCCTAATACCATATTTAATTAAGATTTTTTCAGTCCTTTCTGTAACATTAACTATAAAGGGAAGAAAAGCAATGCCAACATTAAGAACTGGTTTTTCTTTAAGGTTATGTCTAGAAGGTGTAATAACATTATTAATATCAGTAAGTGAATATCCATCAGCTTGTAAAGATTTTGTTAAGTATTTATATTCATCTTATAAAATGCAAGATCACAACTTCGTTTTGCTTGATCTACTAAAGATTTAATTACACAAATTTTCTGACGTGGATGGTAGCTGGATAATTTATGAAGATATCTATCAGTATGTGTCAGCTTTCTATAAACCTTAAAAGATAGTGAATTATTAGTTTTAGATATTAGTACGTCAAGAAATGGTAAACTTCCATTAGTTTCTTTTTCCATGGTAAACTGGATGCTAGGATTGTACACCATTTATAAAAACCAAAAACCCCATGTTTCAACTTTTTCCATGTAAAAATTAGCTACGGCAGGATTAAGGGGACTACCCATTGCTAAACCATCAATCTGTTCATAGAATTTACTATTACACTGACAATAAGTCGTAGTAAGGCAGTGCTGGAAAAGAATGGTTATATCCTTTGGAAAAAGATCAATATATTCACTAGTTTCTTCTGTAAAACGCGAAACAACCTCAAAACTGACCATTATGTCACCTTCAATTTTTAAATTATGTATTTTTTCAACAAAGAATTTTTAATATAATGGGGTGTTTTACCTGTACGAGAAAAATCTGGAACACTGGAACTGTGTCAGGATCTGTAACAAACAAAATACACCTACCACACAAAATTAAAAAAAAACACCGAACGCGTTTCAGTAGCTAAGCTATAATCATCTGCGGTGGACCGTTGATGACGACAGCTTAGCTATTGAAACGCGTTCGTTGTTTTTTTAATTTTGTGTGGTACGTAGGCGTATTTTGTTTGTTTGTTGTGGTTGTAATATTTCATGTTTCAGTCCTTTATGGGGTGAACAATTAAGGATACGCAAAGCACAACTATTAGCGTTACTCACTTTTTTATTACGGTGCCGAGATAGTTTAACAATATTTAATGTTTTAATGATCTAGTTATTCTTTACTAAAATTGTATTTTATAGTTGGCTTTATACGTTTTCCAAACTGTTATATTAATAGATAGCTTATGTTTATGTTTTAATTTTTCAAATTTCACAAAATTGATTTGAACATCTTTAACCATTTTATTAGATAATACTACTACTGACGGAGATAATTGTAAGTATTATCGAAACGGTTAGATAGATTGTATATCTTTGATATACACCATTTAAAAAACTCAACTAAGATAGGTAAGTATTTTAATAGAAAAGAACGGAAATTATTGTGATTAATTTACTCAATAATGTTAAAAAAGATCTAAAACTTAAGGTAAAAAAATAAACAATAAAATACCAAAATTATCAATTTTTATTATAAATTATGATCATTTAGGTCTTTAGAAAGCGGATGGGAAAGTTAATCTGTTTAAGCCTACATAAAATGTTAGCTTATCTGATAATACATCAAATTGCAATTACTGAAAAATGTTCTTTGTTTCCTCTATTGTCCATTGAAAGAGGAAGAACAATAGAAATATTTATCCAATGCCAATGACATGGGGATTGGGACATTTAGGACATGAATGGAAATTCTTTCTATTTATTGAAATTAGTCATGTACCAAGCCAGTGTAATTACCGCCTGTTTGTGATTAATAATCAGTTTGTAAAGTAAAACTGCCGCATGTTGGGCCACACAAAGTACCGTTCGTGTAGATCGAAAGTTTGTATATAAAAGCGACTTCTGAAGTGGCCTCCTACACAGCCAACCTACTTCGAGTACTTAGGTGCCTCAATAATAGACCACATAATAGTCTCCGAACCCATAGCTCACTATTTCGATCGTGAGTGCTTTTTAGGCACCACGATCACATCAGATCACATTCCCCTACTGGTCAAAGCTTCATTTTGTCCAGCTCCCACTTCACCCCCTCAATACACAGTCATTAAAGATTTTTCAAAAGCAGACTGGAATGCGTTCTCCGAACACATCTCCAACAACCTTCCCACACCTAATCTTCAAACGACCCAAGATCTCGAGAGAGCCATTAGAGACCTAACTTCCGTCATTGCGGAAGCGGTCGATAACCCTGTCCCATTAAAAAACATTGACATTTCTCGAAAACCGCTCCCACGGCACATCGTGAACTGGATCAAAGAGAAAAGACGAATCTATCGTCAATTCTTGCGATCCAGGGACCCGGCTCTCAAGACCGAATACAATCGCCTTAACGCCTTAATCAGGCGAGAAACCAATAAACACTCCGAAGACTCCTGGACCAAAGCCACCTCCCAGTTTGACTATAGAAATGGTAAACTCTTCTGGCAACAGTTTGATAGACTGACCAGAAGAAAAGTAAACCCCAAATCCCACCTAACCGACCTTCAGGGCAACCTAATTTCTTCCGACCAAGGAAAGGCCGATTTCTTTGGTCGCCACCTCCAATCCATTTTCCGATCCCCAGATGACCCCTAATCTAATAACCAATTCAAGGCACTCCTTGAGAGTTGCCTTGAAGATTTCCGTACCCTTAACCTTCCCGAAACCCTACTCGATAACGAGAGTCCTTTTTACGCCCCTATCACGCCGACCAGGTTAGCTCATATTTCAAAAAAGGCAAAAATTCTGCCCCAGGTCGTGACGGCCTAAACCGAAAAATTCTCCGCCATCTGCCCAACCCTGCCCTCCGTTTACTTTCCACTATTTACAATAAATGCCTTACCCTATCGCACTTTCCGACGGACTGGAAATCGGCCTCCACCGTCATGATACCTAAACCCCACGCTGATCTTACCTCACCCTCCTCCTACAGACCAATCTCCCTCCTGAGCTGCCTCGGAATATGCTTTGAGCAGATTCTAGCCACGCGACCCAGGGACCACCTAGAATACAACGACCTCCTTCCCAACAGCCAATTCGGCTTCCGTCCTAACCGAACGTGTCACGATCCCTTGTTGAAGCTGCTTACAGACACCACCAGAGCATTCAATCACAAGCAATGCAATCTGGCTGTGTTTCTGGACATTAAGCAAGCATTTGACAGGGTCTGGCACGCCGGTCTCCTGCAAAAGATCCGAAACCTCAACATACCCGACCCCTTCGCCAAACTCCTACTCGAGTACCTGACCAATCGGTCAGTTCGGGTCAAAGTAGGAAAAACCTTCTCTGATCCTTTTCGACCAACAGCAGGCGTTCCGCAAGGTTCTGCCTTAGCCCCTATCCTTTACACCATCTTGCATCCGATGTTCCCGAAGTTACCCAACCCGGAGTAGTCGTTGCGCAGTTTGCGGATGACACCGCCTTTTGGGCGGTTAATCGGAAAGCGAAACGGCCTTCCGCCTTATATCCAAAACCCTACGGAACTTCTCTAACTGGGCGAACCAGTGGAGAGTCTCCGTCAATCCCACCAAAACCCAAACAATCCTTTTCCGACATCCTCATTACACAGAGGATAAGTTTCCCAATCTTGCCTCCAGAAACGTCTCCCTCACCCTTAACCAAGAAAGGCTCACACTCCAAGATGAAATCACCTACCTAGTAATCCTCTTCACTAGAACCCTCAATTGGCTCCCCGATGTAAAAAGAACACTAAACAGGATTAGAAACCGCGCAAACCTACTGGGCGCCCTTCGGGGTAGAATTAGAGGTTGTCACCCTAAAACACTTCTACACACATATAAAACATACATCCGCCCTGTTATGGATTTCCGAGCTCCTATATACACAAACATTAACCCCAATCATCTTTCCTCAATCGCCTCCTGTGAACGCCGAATTTTTAGACGAATACACAGGTTATCCCCCAGGTATCCTAATGACCTTACCCTACAACACGCCAATATACCCCCAATCACAAACCGTATCCAAAAACTCCAGGAAAACTTCGCCTATAAAAGAATTTTCGGCAACACTATCCCAACCAAAGAAATCCTTACCACTCCTTACAACTACCGCTTTCCCAAATTCCCTCGAAAAAAACCCAAATTAAAATTTAAACATCCTCCCGCAATCCTTACACAACTCCTCGACGACCTCCCTGAGGAGGTAGAAGAACCCTCGATAGTACCCCATATGCCTCCGTTTGGCTATCCGATGACGACCCAGCATGACACCGGCCAACGATTTAATTAATCACACTGCACACACGAACCCACACGCACACTTAAACCCAACCACACAGTATTGAAATTCAAATTCAATAAATTCAAACACCTTTTTTCTTTTTTTTTTATATATATTACCAAAAATTACCGCACCTCATGATTGTACACAATACAATAACAAAAAACAGCGCAACACCAACAACAGGAATGACCAGGGCTGAAGAGGAGAAGGACTCCTGAACAGTCTACAATATATATATATATATATATATATATATATATATATATATATATATATAAGCTAAAATAAGTAATTACTAACCATAAGCATGAGCATACCAAAAAAGCGGCCTCCTCAGAAGTATCCTATATATAGTGGAGGTATAAACGGACATTATGAAGCCCGATCTAATTTTTGGATTTACACGTTTTGATGCCTATACAACCATATTTTGATGATATACACATGGATACGTTATCAAGCTCAGTCGGGCTCAACAAGGTTTTCAGGCTCAAGGATACGGTTTATATATATACTACGGGCTCATCAATAATTTTATATATATATATATATATATATATATAATATATATATATATATATATATATATATATATATATATAAATAAACTGAATATATATTCAATAAAATATCATAATTTAGTAGTATTATTTAAAAATCACGATTTCAACATTAGTAATATTAACATGGAGATATCATGAATCAAAAAAACAATAATAATTTGTTTATACATAAACGCTTTTCAAAAGTCTTCCTACGAGATACAAGGAATTCAATAAACAAATAAAATATTTTTATAGCATAGATTCAACATGTCCTCTTCTGGAATTGAAATGCATACTTGTATCTTTTACATTGAACTAACACGTTTTGAAAAATTTGTGGCATTAATCTCATCGATGCCATCATGTATCATAAAAATCAAAATTTGCTTCGTTATTTTGAACAGAATAAACACGCATTTAACTATAGGTACAAAATTCAATGTTTAAATTGAGATTGCCGGCAAGGAATCAATAGGTCCAGGGAACCAGTATATAAAATATTTTCTACATTTGTGTAGAATGTGGTGCGTCTACCATTTTGAATGCAAGCTTGTAATCATTCTTAAAATAAACCTAACACGTCGTCAAAAATTTCTGGCAAATCTTCATCTCAGCCATTTATAGCATTCGCAAAGTAAGTTCATTGACGGAATTTAACAGAATAGTACACGAGTTTTCTAGTATACCCACACAAAAATTTTGGTCTAAATCTTGGCGACTGTGCTACGTGCCAGTATTTCATTCTAACCAGCGTCCAGGGAACTCATGAATTTAAAAATTCTCATTTCGGGAATGGTATACACCATCAGTGGAATCAATACATGTTCATTCTAACATCTAAGGGTACGTCGTCAAGCATTTTTATTTGGAAATCTTTCTCAAAAAATTCGAGAGGATGAGATTCGCAATAATACATCATTGTAGTGAAGGGACGTAATAGTTTTGTCGTCTAGTAAAACTATCCAAACTATGCTATTCGCAAATCTAAGATTGGTAACTGTCAAGCTACATTGATGCTGATTTTCATTAACTCTATCTAAAATGTGGTGTTTCAAGTTTCAATTATTCCATTTCGTCCGGAAAAACTTATACTCTATCAGTTACAATAAGTTTCTAAAAATAGTAGATCGTGCGATTTTTATTTAAAATCATTCGTTCAAAAATTCATTCGCGCACGGATGGTTAGCAGTTGAATAATACCATAACACTTAATTGCATAGGTGACCAGTCTCGTGAATATTTTGTTTCTCAGTAATTAACACAAATTCTATGAATCACAACACCGTAAATGCAAATTTTCAGCAACTTATTGATGAATTTGTCATAAATGCTATCTAAAATTTGATTTAATTTAATTTGGTATACTGACATATTAGTCGAATTTATTTATCAATATTTAAACTTTCATATCAAAATATAGTATGATTTATCAGATTCTAAAACGTAAATGAGTGGATGTCTTCTATTTGAACTTAGTGTTCTATAAAATTCGTATGCAGCTGCAGAGCATTGACTAAACTCACCATTAACTTATAATAGCATAGTCGACCAATCTCGTTTGTGAATAATCATTTTGTAAGTAATTGAGAACAAAACAATGTAATCAACCAATGTAACCGGTAAATGAACTATTTTCGCAAAATGCGTTATACGTAATGTCAAATCATAGAATCTCTTGTGTTGATTTAAAATTCACTGTTATTATAATATATGATAGTCGTATTATTTATATGCAAAATATATATAAAAGGGTAATAAAAAATATATATATATTATTATTATAGAATTATAATATAGTTCTTCAAAAGGAACAAGGTGCGCTAAGCATTTCCTCGTTACTTAACAGTGATTAAGTTAACTTTTTAAGCGCAAATATTACTAAACGTCACCTGATTAATGTACTTAATTAGACAAGTTCCAATCTCGGCATATTTTTGAGTTTTAAGTGTCAATTGAAAAAAGTGATTGGTATCAACGCTGTAGCGGTTAGGCAAGCAGTGTTATACCGGAAATAGATATGATAATTTTAAATGCTTATTGAATCATAGAACAGTTATCGTTTGTGGGATTTTAAAATACAACCATGTATATATATTATAATATTATAAAGTTGGATTTATATGATATATATATAAATATATATGGTATATATAATATATAATATTATATATATATATATAATATAGTGATATATGATAACAGCTACACAAAACGGGAAAAGTGCCAAGCATATGTCCTTCCGACTTTAAACATAGATTTCCTGTTCTAAGAAATATTAAGCGTTCTTGTTAAGGAATAAAATTACGTAAACCGTTCCAATTATTGTCTTAATCAAGTTCCAAATAGCGATAACTTGGAATACTTGGTGATTAGTGAAAGAAGTGTTGTAAGGGTTTCAATTGAAGAAGGGGCAAGTAGCACTGGTACAGTGTCAGGGGCGAGGCCAAGAAGTGGTAGACCGGAAATAGATATCGATGATTTTCCAAATGGCGTTATACGAAGACAAACATTAAATGTTTGTGTGGAAAAAAGGTTTCCAACCATAGTTAAGCTTCATCAAAGTTGACAGACGAGTGTCCGGATCTTTCATGCACCACCACAATAAGAAAATGGGTAAAAGAAAAGAATTTGACTTATAAAAAATTAGAGACAGGCTGATATTGATTAAAGCTACTACAATAGCCGGCGACACAAGGTAGCGCGAAGAATTCTCTTCCTCTGTTACATCTGCGAGCAGTTAGATGTTTTCCTTGTTCAACGAAATATTTAATTCGATCCCTTGGTTAGTAATTATGTAAATTAAGAAAAAGCCGATCTTTCCCTATTTATTGGTTTTAATGTACAGCATTCCGTAAAATGTTGCGTATAACGCTTAGAATAAGGGAGTTAACAAGCGTGGCATTTTTCCTTTATTACACGGTTTTTAAATAATAGAAAGTGATGAAATCAGAATCAACCTTAAGCAAAGGTGTACTTTGGCATATACCTAAAAATGAAGGCAATCCATTAATTAGTATTTTAATTTATTCATAAAGATTGGTCTTGCGCGAAGAGTGGTGAAAAATGGTGCTTTCTTGAATACATTTCGATCTAGTACTTAGCTAAATGTAATAAAAAATATCAAATTACGTTCACATACAAACAAAATAAATGCCGATTATTATGCAAGTTGTTTGATTGAAATTGGCCTAATAGTTTTCGAAATATAAACGTTTAAAGTAAACTTTTCACTTTCATAGTAGATTTTTTGCTATTTTTTCCTAAACCTTGAAGTAAATGCTTTACCAATTATGTGTTAAAATACCACAGCACTATAATTTAACATAAGTAGTTGAAATTGAAATTATAAATGATATTAAACTCACTACATTGTGTGTTCACTGTAAAATAACACTTACATTTATTAACAAATCTATTTCTTTGTTAGATTTAACTTGACCTTTAATTGCTGCCAAGTTTCTATTTGTGAATGCTTTTAATTTCAAATTAAAATTTTTTATAACTCTACTCATAATTTTATTAAATTTTATTAACTTTGCTCCTTGTTTATGACATTTTGCACTGTTAGCCTTCGACCAATAGAGGCTTGTCTTCAAGACAGTTTAACAATATTTAATTTATTAATGATCTAGTTATTCTTTACTAAAATTGTATTCTATTAGTTGGATTTATACGGTTATCAAACTGTCATATTACTAGCAGACTTATGTTTGCGTTTTCAATTTTCTTATTTCATAAAATTGCACCATCTTAAACATTCTTAAAAGATTTCATTATTACTGAAATGATAACTGTAAGTGTTATCGAAACGTTTAGATTTGTATATACATACAAAAATGCACCATTACAAAACCCACCCAACCGAATTATAAAAAAAGGATATGTTGTGTAACTACAATTCTGAATAACAACGCTCCGTTTCTATAAATGCTTAAATGCAAATACATTTTCAATTGCTTTTAAAAGAATTGATTGTAGAAATTGAAATTCAATTAATAATGTAGTAAGTCTACTTTCTATAGATATTTGTCCATTTTAAGGCTTTAAACTTTCGAGTAGTTTAACTAACAATGCATTTAAACGTTTTTTGTAATTTACTATTTAACAATAACTTTGATTGTCTTGTGTGTGTGCGTGTGCGTGTGTGTTATATATATATATATATATATATATATATATATATATATATATATATATATATATATATATATATAAGTAATCATTTACAAAAGAACTTGAGCATCATTTTGCAATTTTTGTACTATAGATTTAATGACAGAATTGTTGCTTTAACCTTTTATTACGAGGTAACTGTTAAAATGTGCGTTTCGGTGAATAAAGAAATTTTGTAACAATAGTCTTGAAATATGTAAAAAAAGTAATAAGTTCTAATTATGTGAATGTTCATGAAGCAATTATTTGTACTGTAATTTGCAAGTACCGCGGATTTTCCAAATTATGTGAAATACGTCCTAAAGCACATACATACAGTTTCTTAAAACTTCATAATTCTATCACCTGTCAAGAAACGAAGCGAAGGAGTAAATGAACATGTTTGGCAGATTCCAGTTGCGTTGGGTTGTTTTATGATAAAAAATATAAAACTGAAGTAATATTGATTAGATATGACATAATGAAATTAATTAAGATTAATCCAAAGTTGGGAAGGAAACAGGATGTTATTTATTTGCAATATAATTTAATATAGGTAATAAGGAGTTCAGATATGTACGAGTATATTATATAATAATTGTTGCCTTACCTTAAATTTAACAACTGTATGTAATGGTTTCTAACAAACGAAGTGTTTTATAATAAAATGATACATTACAATGATATCTTTAAAATCACTTTACGTTGTAACGCTATAGTTATGGAAGCAGTATATCCTAAAAGTAGTTTAAGAAATCTATTAGGTACTTAATACAAAATCGTCCACTGCTTATATATAAAATAAATGAACTACTTTAATTTATTGGTACGCTTCGTTTTTGAACAGACTTTACATGTATATTTATTATATGTATGTGTATGTGTATGTGCTTGGGTATGTGAATGTGTATGTGTTTGTGAATGTGTATGTGTATGTGTATATGTATGTGTATGTGTATGTGTATGTGTATGTGTATGTGAATGTGTATGTATGTGTATGAGCTTGTATGTAGATGTAGTGTTGTACGTGTATGTGTAGTGTATGTATGTACGTGTAGTGAATGTGTATGTTGTGATGTGTATGTGTATGTGTATGTGTATGTGTATGTGTTAGTGTATGTGTATGTGTATGTGTATGTGTATGTATGTATGTGTATGTGTATGTTGTATGTGTATGTGTAGTGTTATGTACGTATTGTATGTGTGTATATGTGTTGTTGTGTATGTGTTGTGTATGTGTATGTGTATGTGTGTTGTGTGTGTGTATGTGTATGTGATGTGTGTGTTGTGTATGTGTAGTGTATGTTGTATTGTGTAGTGTAGTGTATACGTGTACGTGTAGTGTACGTGTGTAGCTGTACGTGTACGTGTACGTGTAGTGTAGTGACGTGTACGTACGTGCTACTAGTGTACGTGTACGTGTACGTGTACGTACGTGTACGTGTACGTGTACGCGTGTACGTACGTGTACGTGTACGTGTACGTGATCGTGTGTACGTGTACGTACGTGACTCGTACGTGTACGTAGTACGTGTACGTGTACGTGTACTGTCGTACGTGTACGTGTGCACGTACGTACGTGTACGTGACGTGTACGTGTCTGTACGTGTACGTGACGTACGTGTACGTGTACGTGTAGTCGTGTACGTGTGACGTGTACGTACGTACGTGTACGTGTACGTGTACTGTGATAGTGACGTGTTAGTGTACGTGTATGTAGTGTATGTGATGACGTGTACGTGTACGTACGTGTACGTGTACGTACGTGTACTGTGACGTGTACTGTACGTGTACGTGTACTGTACGTTACATGTACGTGTACGTGGTGTATGTGAGTGTATTGTATGTAGTGTACGTGTAGTGTAGTGTACGTGTACGTGTACTGTAGTACGTTAGTAGTACGTGTACGTGTACGTAGTACGTGTACGTAGTACGTGTACGTGTTCGTGTACGTGTACGTGTACGTGTAGTGTGCGTGTACGTGTACGTGTACGTGTACGTGTACGTGTACGTGTACGTGTACGTGTACGTGTACGTGACGTGTACGTGTACGTGTACGTGTACGTGTACGTGTACGTGTACGTGTACGTAGTAGTATGGTAGTTTGTGTATGTGTTAGTGTATGTTGTATGTGTATGTGTATGTGTATGTGTATGTGTGATGTGTATGTGTATGTGTATGTGTATGTGATGTGTACTGTGTAGTGTATGTGTACGTGTACGTGTAGTGTAGTGTACGTGTGGTAGTGTACGTGTACGTGTACGTGTACGTGTACGTGTACGTGTAGTGTGTGTAGTGTATTGTGTGTATGTGTATGTGTATGTAGTGTATGTTGTATGTGTAGTGTGTGAGTGTAGTGTACGTGTACGTGTAGTGTACGTGTGTATGTGTATGTACGTATGTGTATCGTGTACGTGTACGTGTTGTAGTGTAGTGTCTACGTGTACGTGTACGTGTGTACGTGTATGTGTTGTGTACGTGTATGTACTGTAGTGTATGTACGTGTAGTTACTGTATGTGTATGTGTAGTTGTGATCGTGTGTGTGTATCGTGTATGTGTGTGTACGTGTATGTGTATGTGTATGTGTATGTGTATGTGTGTATGTAGTGTATGTGATGTGTTGTGATGTGTATGTGTATGTGTGATGTTAGTGTATGTGTGTGTGTATGTGTATGTGTAGTTGTAGTTGTGTATAGTGTTGTGTGTGTGTATGTGTTACGTGTAGTGTACGTGTGTATGTGTACGTGTCGTAGTGTACGTGTAGTGTACGTGTCGTAGTGTCGTACGTGTGTCGTGTACGTGTACGTGTACGTGTACGTGTACGTGTACGTGTACGTGTCGTGTATCGTGTCGTGTACGTGTGCGTGTACGTGTACGTGTGCACGTGTACGTGTACGTGTCGTGTACGTGTACGTGTCGTGTCGTGTACGTGTCGTGTCGTGTACGTGTGTACGTGTCGTGTACGTGTCACGTGTACGTGTCGTGTGTGTAGCGTGTACGTGTACGTGTACGTGTACTGTGTACGTGTACGTGTACGTGTGCGTGTGTATGCGTGTGCGTGTAGTGTACGTGTACGTGTCGTGTGCGTGTACGTGTCGTGTGTGTCTCGTGTCTGCGTGCGTGTCGTGTCTGCGTGTGCATCTCGTTCGTGTGTCGTGTCGTGTCTGTGTTCGTGTATGCGTGTATGTGTCGTGTCCGTAGTCCGTGTCCGTGCGTGTCCGTGTCGTGTCGTGCGTGTCCGTATGTGTATGTGTCGTGTCAGTGTCTGTGTTGTGTGTGTGTGTCTGTGTCTGTGTGTCTGTGTCTGGTTGGTGTGTGTTACGTTGTTGTGTTGTGTGTGTGTGTTGTTGTGTGTGTGTGTGGTTGTGTTGGTTGGTTGTGTTGTTGTTGTGTGTGTTGTGTTGTTGTGTGTGTGTTGTGTTGTGTGTGTGTCGTGTGATGTGTGTGTCGTGTTCGTGTCGTGTCGTGTCGTGTCGTGTCGTGTGTGTGTGTCGTGTCGTGTCGTGTTGTGTGTGTCGTGTCTGTGTGTCGTGTCTGTCGTGTCGTGTGTGTGTGTCGTGTGTGTCGTGTCGTGATGTGTGTGCGTGTCGTTAGTGTGCTGTGTAGTGTGGTACGTTGGTGTGATAGTGTGTGTGATGTGTAGTGTATGTATGTAGTGATGTGTGTAGTGTAGTGTATGTGTAGTGTACGTGTACGTGTACGTGTACGTGTGTGTGATGTCGTGTGTAGTGCGTGTATGTATGTGTGTGTAGTGTAAGTGTTGTGTCGTGTCGTGTAGTGTGTGTAGTGTGTGTGTATCGTGTAACGTGTACGTTAGTTAGTGTGTATGTGTGCTGTACGTGTTAGTGTGTGTGATAGTGTGTGTGTGTGTACGTACGTGTGTGTGTACGACTGTGTGATCGATGTACGTGTGCTCCGTTGTGTGTGTAGCATGTGCTATGCTGTGCAGGCAATATATAGTTTTGTATATGTATATATTATTATGTATATGTATAGTATTATACTTACTAGTGAATACTGTACAGACTTTAACCTGTGTGGAGATTTCGATAGTACAGTAGTGTATTTTGTCAGTTAATATGTTTTATGTGTTCAATTGTGAAGTATTTCTATCATTAATAACGACATTATATAGTAGTTAAATTATCAGTAACGTAGTATTTGGAAAATACACTTTTTTTGTGTACAACTATTTTCCACGACTCAAAGGACATATTACGTTCTCCTGAACACTCTAATAAGACACATCAGGAATATAAGAATTTTGTAATGATATATTAATCTAAGAATTGTTAATTATACACCAAGGAAATAAAGTACAACTTTTAACCTCGTGAATGGAGATTCACAAACGCTAAAATGTATTTTGGCAGTTTTTATTATGTGAAGGTTCGGTGACGAACAAGCTACAGAAAAGGTGTTGGTCTATTTATTACCAGAAAAATCGCGGAAAACGCCAATATCCAAATAGCATACGACTTTTTAAAATTGGGAAAATTATACTGCTTCCTCAAAATAATAATAATAATAGTAATACGTGATTACGTCCGTAATAATGTAATTCATTTAAAGTCGAACGTTACTAAATTAAATAATACTAGCTTTCCTCCCCGAAATGTTGCGTTTAAAAGTAAATTTAATAATAATAAAACGCATAGTAAATTAAATACAAACGTATATTTGTAAATGGACAACAATATTAGCGTCGGCTTCTAGACTTTTTCAAAAAAATTAAAACCTTAAAATAAAATTATGGCTCTGTTATTTCTTTCTACGCAAAATTACCTTCATATCAACAAAAAATCATCGTAATCCATCAAGAAGTTCTCTAGCAATCTGCGTGAACTAAATGACCCGATTATTTTAATATATAGGATTCCAAATAGCAGTAATCAAAAATAGTTTCTTCTTGCTTTATTTTCATAGAACTGCTGGTTTCCATTATTTTTAGTTTAGCTAATTAATGTTATATGATACAGATTGCTGGTTTTAGTTGTTTTTCGTACTTCTAACCCCGTGGGACTAAAAAATTTACTAAGAGAGTAAAAGTGCGCTTATTAACATAACAGTATCCTACTGTAAACTGCAAAAAAATAAACTTTCAACAACTCATCACTCATTTTAATATTATAGTAATATAAAAGTGACCAGTTACCTACAATCTATAATTAAACCTTCTCTCCTAATTGAAATGAAAATACTTTAATAGGTGTAGCAAGCAAAAAAAAAACCTTAATAATCGTATCTGTTACATTAATATATCATAATATTTAAAATTATGTGTTACTGAATCACGCGGAATCTATGTCTCTACATCCAAACTATTTATCTTCATTATGTACTAATTAACATCGAAAATTATTGTATAACTCTCACAACATTTTTATTCTTGTAACCGGGTTAAACTTCAATCAAGTCATTATATACGTTAGAAGTGACGAGTTGCTTCTAATGAATATACGAATGTAAACTTATCAAACAACATACTGCGACAAAAAAACATATTATGTGCGTTATGCTTATTTCTTCTACATGGAAAAGGCCACGTATTTCATTCCCTCCCTAGGGGGAAGGCGGGCTGCTCGAGCTTTCCAAGCTCCTTCAGCATACATCCATACATTACGTATATATTCATGGTGGGATTAAGGATGGGTGTGGTCAGGATAGGATCGGAAGGAACGGAGTTAGGGTTCTGAGGGGGAAAATACTACCCCAACATTCGCCTAAGTAGCTGCACATGGTGTGCATATACGCAGTGACCATGCCGCTACATCTGTATGAGGGAAACCCCCTGAAAAAACCTCAGGTAGACGGTAACGGGAATCGAACCCATTACCTCCCGAATGCTAAGCAGGCCGGGCCACCACTACGCTACTAGCTCGGTCTACATGGAAAAAGATCACATACTAGGGTTCATGTTCATTAGAATTACGTTTTAATTTTTCATTTCTTTATTGTTATTTTTTAAAAAATTGATAGTTTCATAAAAGTGCGAGGAGTTGGATTCAATAAAAAATGGTCAAATTTAATCAAGATGTTAGTCAAAGTATTTTATGTTTCAGCCATAAAAATAATATTAAAAAGCCATCCTCGGGCGTTATTATAAAACATTCACTTGGAGATGGGCCCATGCCCTTTTATATACAATTCATTTCAACGCGAAAAGTGCCTAACTGATTTAAAAGGCTTGGAACTCCCTAATTATACGGTTTTCCGTTACTCCTTGAATGACTTGCATTTGGTCCAGATTGACGTAACGGAATTTTCAGAGATTCTGATCTCAATGAGGTTAAGGGATATGTATTTTACACAAATCTATACGTTTCGATAACAATTACAGTTATTACAGTAGTACTTTAAGAATAACAGTAATTGTTATCGAACAGTATAAATGTCTGTAAAATATAAATATAAAAGTACACCATTCAAAAACTCAAAAAATCGATGTATTTTAATTTTTCAGGTATATTTGTTAACAGCTTTCTCTTTTTACTGAGGACGGAGCTGCAATTGCTAGTGAACCGTTTAACGCTTGTAAAATTTGCTTTTAAATAGACGACTTTTATACACCAAAGGAATTTTAATCCTGTGAATGCGTTCGACGTGATCGTCTAGTATGGTCCAAGTAATATCGTGACCAGTGTTTTTAGCAATTAGTAAGCAAAAACTTATTTTGTGGAAAAACGGTAATCTAACATATTTTTAAAAACTGGTTTCAAATAGAGTCTTGTTGGACTTTCAATGGGAATAATACTAATAGGAATAATATAGATTTGCATTAACATCGCTCAGTTAAATCCATACCTCTCCAAATGAATTCAACACTGTAACCATTGGCGTGTACGAATATTATGTCTCAACTATTAGTTCACAACGAGTTGCTTCCTGGAGAGATAAAAAATGCATGTTAGGTGTTACTTTTACCATTATAATCTAATAGAGAATTTTCAGTTTTGCAAATTATGATATATTAATTAATACTACGTCGATAGCGGTTTCTAAGCATATAACGGATGGTTGCCAACGAAACCATTACTGTTGTAAACATAATGCAATAATTTTAAACATAATTTCACATTATGTACAATCCTTTACTATGAAAGTACGGATCTTTTGATTTTAAATTACGAATTAATAATAGTTTTTTGCTTAAATATGTAGTTATCGAAAAGAATGATTTATCAGTCTTTTTGTTACTAGAATTGTTATAAACCTGTTCAGCATTTGCAAAATTACAAAAATTATTTATAAAAAACACAACTGTAAATTATATACAATGTTTTAGAGTTAAATGCTAAATGGTGATTTTAGTCTCCAATACCGACTTCACTTGAGTATATCAAAAGCTTAGGTGAGGGCGTATCTGTGTTGTTCTTATATGATTAATGTGAACTGAAAATTGTGTTTATCACTATCTGTTACTACGTTTCAAGTTACCAATCCATATATTTTAGAAGTTTTAAACGAATCTTTCCGTTATACTTATTCAGTCCAATACATAAATTATTAACAACTTTACATTAGGGAAGTAAGGAGCAAGACAGAATACCTAAAGTTTGAAGTTGAAGTTCAAAATGAATTCAATAACGTTTTGTTTTATGTGCGTTTCATGAACGTAAGACAAAGGAAAAATTTGTATTATAAAAAATGCGTTATCCTGCTCCAGATTTTAGGTAAGATGGAATGTGTGACACATTTACTACCAAAGTGCACAGCCTCATCGTCCTCTTTAACTTCTACGGCGCAGGAACAGTAAGCCCACCTCTTACATTTCTGGAAATGAGCTCAACCTTCTGTAGATGTAATGTAAAGATATTTACAATAGAGGCAAGCTTCTTAATTGTGATCCTTTTCAGAAGACTCGGAACTACAACATTCCTTTCTGTTTCATTTTTGTTGGTTGGAGAATATCTCTTTTGACTTGTCCTTTCTTCTTGCTTAATTTTATCTATTTGTACTTCTGTACGTCTGTAAAAACAACTCTATCGCAAGGACGAATTCCTGCTTTTCTAAAACCATTAATAGATGTTAACATATTAACAGCTTTAACAAAAACATGTGCAAACAGCTTTCAGATCTAAAATTGCGACGCAACACCCCCGGGGTTCGCAAGCAACTAAGTTGTAACCTATGATTCATAACATGTACTCAGAGGCTTCATAAACGCCACATCTAAGGACTGAAGAAAATGTGCAATGAGTTGGAAAACATAGGAGTACAACTCCGTGCTCTCTAGTACATTTAATTAAGGCAATATTTTTGGTATGTGTATGGTGTCCGTCAAGTAAAAGTAACGATGGAGAATTCTTTGGTGACCTAGTAAGATCGATAAACTTTTTAATCCATTGAACAAATATCTTCGTTTGCATCCACCCGGACGTACGACACTCGTCCCAATCAGCAGGAAGACAACCGTTCATTAATTCAGGACTTCCCTTGTAAAGATGAACATTGGTGGCCAATATTTTCCCGCTGCATTAAAACAAACCTCAACGGTCACTATAACCTTCTTTCGGCATATGTTAAATACCCAAATGACAAGTTCCAATTTTGTTAAGCCGAATAACGATTCTTTCATTTTCTTTAGATATGCCACTAACTGCTCCTCCTCATTTTTCCTGAAAATTGTAGTTTTTGAACCCAATCGTGCTTTAATTACAAAACTTATTTCATTAGCAACTTGTCACATTGCTTGACTTTTCTCTACAAAGTAGTTTATAGGATATTAAATATATTCGAAGCCTTAAAATAAGTCGTTTCACTAGACAATACAGCGTCAATAACGTTTTTCATACTGTCGGAGCACCACATTCCTCCGTCTGTCTTTCTTTTGTAGTTCCTCACTATAGCTCAGATACTAACCAACCAACACCCATGCGTAACCGAATTTAGTTCTTAGTCATCGAGGTAATCAATTTTGTTGTGACTCCAACAAAACTCATATATATTTTGCCCGAATTTATCTCGGGATCATTGAGAGAATCCACTTTACCGCGCCTCCAACAAAGTTGTAACATAAATTCAGCTCAAATGTTGACCAACACTCATAGGTCACATAATTTGGCTCTTGGTTATTAAGACAATCCATTTGTGCAAAAAAAAAACAGATTTTAGGCTAACAATCGACTCAAATGCAGACAAATACCGATGAGGCACATAAGTTATCGAAGCAATCTATTTTGCCGCGACCCCAATAAAATTGGTGTATAAATAGAGATTTTGGTCTGAATGCTAACCAACAGTTTTTGATTATACAAGGCTTTTCTTTTACCGCGTTCCCAGGAAGTTTGCTGCGTAAATATATATTTTGGGCAAAATTCTTACCTCTCAGTGCTCCCATTTCCTAATTTTGGATAAGCTGTTGTACTTTGCACAACTAGGGTACATAGAATATAGTTAGAGCGGAAAGACGATAGGTGGTCTAGAGACCGAGTTAAATTGTGCAGGGACACTTGACTCGATATCGTGTATCCTCTCCACGCCCTTAGGTTTAAATCGTTTTACTCGTTTTTTTTTACAAATCAGGACGATAAACAACAAAAGACTTTTTGTAAGTGTGTTGGAAGTCACCTAATCGGGAAGCCAAGTTAGACATTTGCGCTTTTCATAACTAAGTACAAAAGTGCACTAACCTCACGAGCTTACGTTTAAATGTTTTGCTCGTTTTGTGTGCACCATGAAAGGAAATATCTTTTTTGTACTCCATGCATGAAAAACAATCAACACCGCACGCCACTGACGAATGGAAACTACGTTTTATGCACTGACATTCACTTTCACAATCAAGTGCGTGGAAAAGTATCAAAAAACACTGGCATAATGAATACAAATTATATTGTTTTATACGTAAATTGCATTTTACCGCTATTTTCCTTTTCAGAAAACAATACAAATTCTCAATTTAAAATTTTAAACCACGGGCGGTTATAAGTTCAATACAAATAGCATATGTCATGTAAATATTATAATCGTTGCAAAAACGATACGAAACAATACAGGTATTTTTTTTTTAATGATATACAAGTATCATAATTAAATACTTTAATATTTATATTAGGGTTTGTACAACTTGAAAACGAAACTTCTGGTACCATTATCTGACTGGCTCGAGGTACTTGGTTACGTGAAGGTTGAACCTCCATCACTACTCGAGAAGTATTGATATGTGAGTGATTTAGACTTGAAGGCCCTGGTTGTGTGAGTGCTTCAGCAATATGGATTTTGCTGTTTCAGCCACAGCTGATTGTTAATAAATCGTCTCGTTTATTAGCCAGTAACGTTGCACTGGTTCTACAAAAGCAGTGCCCAGTGTACATTTTCTGGTTTTCCAACTTAAGGAATTGTGCAATTTGGTATGGGATTTTGCCTATTGTATTGATCCCTATAGGAATATTGACACCTTTTCCATTATGATATGTATAAAACAATCGTTGGCCAGAAATATTAGATTTTGATCGTACTTGTAGATACTTATTAATAATTTGCACCCATTCAGGCTTTGTTATCACATATGTTCTAATCTTGTATGTTTTAGTTTCAGGTACTTCGACTAGTATATCATCTTTCAGAAGTGATATGATTTACCAACATCTTACATAATTCCTCTCTTCTGAAAGCTCCTGATATGCCCATTATTAACGCGCTCTAAATTGAAGACAGTGTAATGTATTAATCAAAAATGCAGAGACAAGCAAGTGCTCGCTGTCAGGAGCTGTATCCATAAATTTGACAATGTGATCTTCTTCGAAAACTGCTACTTTTTTTGGTTTGTTATGTTCTGTCTTTCCTTTTAAAAAAGCTAATAATTTGTCTAAATTGTGTTTAATATTTAAGCACTTTAGCATGCTATATAGGGACCATAACGATTTTTTTACATTTGACTTAATTTTGAAAGTATGCCAATAAAGAATTTTCTGAATAATTGGTAATGTTATAAACTTCATAAACTTATTATATTCAATTTCACACTGAAACCTAAACTTTACGGGCAATAAATGATCAATTGCAATATTTGCGACCTCCCGAACTTCGCGAGGTGTGAGAGAATCTTCAACATCACTCATATCACTCATTTTTTCACCAACACGATAAACAGACGCTCAAAACTGACAGATTACCATAATTCTTCATCGCCTACTACTATCTACTACTGAAAAATAGATTACATACCTTACGCGTAAACAGCATTCGGGAATTCGTGTCTAATTGCAACCCATCGTACGCTATCGCGCACTTTGGTTTGCAATTTGACACCCATTTTGAAATAGCTATTTTTGTATCAAGTACTAAAATGAGGTTTTTAGGACGAATTTGTTGTTTCCGCACGAGGCATTAGCCGAGTCCGGAATAGCAAGTGAGTGCTGAAAAACCTATTTTAGGTACGTGTTACAAACAATATTTTTTTGTTTAAGCTCTCTAAAATTTTCCTAGAATACCTAATTTATCAATTTTATTGGAAAGTTAGTGTTAACAGCGATTTGTAATATGTATATTACTTAACCGTACTATTAGCATTTTTTTTTAAAGTACCTAGTTTTTTTGACAAATTCGAATGGTAGAACTGATAAATAAAATCATTTTTAAAATATTGTCCACTGAATTATTTAAAATAATATAAAATGGTTTCCCATGGCAACTCTTAGGTACTAGACTGAAATTGAGCTATTTTACGGACTGAAATGAGTCCGTAAAATAGCTATTTTTGGGAGCGTATACAAAAAAAGTCTGTTTACACATAAGGTACGTAAAATACTATTGCGTTTGTAGAAGTGACGTAATAGAAAAACAAAATAGGACATGCCAAGAATTTTAAGTATAATTTTGTAGCAATCTTAATGAAAAAAACACATTTTGATATCTTAAGTCGTTTAGAAATAATTATAGGGACGGTCGGGCAGATGAACAATAAGCGCATAGTAGTACATTTTTCTTTGAAGAATGAATAAAATATAATTGGTTCCCAGCGATGCCATTTTTTGCCATATTTAATTGCTGTACCACAGGGCACAACTTTTCATTAATAATTCACAGGATAATGTGCGAAAAGATATGAATATATTAACAGAAATAATAATTTGCTAACTTTATAGCTTTTTAGGTTCATAACTTCTCCCAGTAAAATAAGCATATAAATTTTATGACGTTAATGTAAATAATACTTTTTTATGCTAGAAACTGTGTGAAAGCTAAATTCTTTTAAGGTTTTAATCTTGCAAAAATACTTTACGTTAATGGGGAAATTCTTTTCGGACCACAAACAGGACACAGTAAAAGCATCAAATGATTAATTTTATACTTAGGCAGGCCCTTTTAGACTAGCAAACGATGTGTTCTATTTTTTTTAGCAAATAATTTATGATAATGAAAGTCCAATTCAATTTCATATCGTCAAGTGGTTTGAAAGCATAAACATGTGATTTCGTGTTATAATTTATAGTGCTTTTAATTTTATACATATTTTGTATGCAAAAATGTTGTGTTTCATTTCCTACTTTAATTGATATGTTTGAATAATGTATTGATTGGCGTTCGACGAAACTCTTGCCTAATATAACGGATAAGACAATAGTGTTAAAAAAAGTTCAACAAAAAGGTAAAATTTCCTTAAAGCTTCAATATTAAAATTTACTAATAACAAGAAAAGTAAATTACCAAACTGCAGGTGGATTCTCAATTTGGTAAAAGCTCATTTCTTACCTTTCTCTTAAACATGTCCTGTAATTGTTTATTTTTTAGCTTTCCGATAATTAATTTTTATCACAGTGTTATTAAAGAGAATGAGAATAATTAAATTTACAAAAATAAATTGCTAAGCAATTATAGTTTTGTCATAAAGCCAGAATTCAATGTATGTAAACATATTCATTGCAGCCGGAGCGTAATGAAGAGGAACAGGGCGGATAGGACCGGCGGGCTACCGGGAAAATCCCGGCGGGCCGCGGTTGGTAGATTCATATTAAATTAATATTGGAAGAAAACATAAATTTTACTAAAAAGATAATAAAAGCAATTCTTAGTAAGTATAAAGCTTATTGTGATTGGTACATTAAATCTTTACTTAAATGTATTTAGTTAATAATACCACAGACAACAGTTGTCTGTGATAATACTAATACTTAAGATCAGGTATACTATTTAGCTTTTACTGCTTTTAGAGAATAAGAGAACAATACCTACAAAAGAGAATTTCTAAGAATGCATTATGGATACAGATACAAGGAAAATTAACTACTTGTTATTTCAAAAAGGAATAAACGGGATAAATTTTCTATACATATAGGTACCTAACCTAGTACTACATAAATTTTTGGAATTGTTAAAAATTGTTAAAATTCAGTAAAAAATATCATTCAACGCCAAAAGCATAGTTTTAGCTACTATTTTTGTCAAGCAACCACTTACTATCGGTATCGGTTTCAAAAAGCAAGACACCTGAGTTTAGAATGTTATAATTTTTTTATTTGGCGTTTGATTGTTTTGATATTTGGCATGAATGTACCTTTTACACATCTACCAACGGTCATTAAAAGTGAAAATTGTAAGTAAACCTCTTCGGCAGTTATTTATAAAGAAATCAAAAGAAGGACTTTTTTTATTTTATATACGGAGACTTTGAAGTAATGTAACTTCATTATTTTTAGCTCAAAATATATGAAATTTTAACCAATAATGCATCCATCCTATTCGAACGGGTTAGTAATAACAAATTTTCCGAAAGTTTTCAAATTTTGATAAGAATCAGAATGGACAGTGGCGTAGTCAGGATTTAGTCTGGGAGGGGGCCCAGATAACAAATGATTTCTTTCTACCATAATTACGAATAAATAATAATGGAAAAATGATATATAATTTTGCATCCCTTGGACCCCTTGGTAAATAAGCATCTGGCACTAAAGTATTAACCACTTAAATGTAGAAACATGAACAAAGTTTATTGTACGTCACTTAAATACCCTAATAAATATATATTTTTACGATGTCTGGGTAAATGTAGTAATTTGTTTTGGATTAAACGAAAAACACCAAATGTACATATTGCATTATTTAAAATTTCATTTTTAAAGTAGAAGCGTTGTGTATCATAAATATATGTCCCTAAATGCCGACACATTTTTGTTTATTGTGGTATGCCGGAAGTACATAAACCGGCAACCGTTGAAATCTGGGAAGACAATTGACCAATTACTAGAAAAATCTCCATTTATGTGTAAATTTATTTTAAATGCTGTTTGAATTGTCAACAACTGTGTGATAATGTGGTTATTTAGGTAATTTAAATTTTTTCAATTAAATTAAAAATATGAGGCCACAGCCTCTTATGCCGCCAGGCGCCATGGTTAATACGGCACTGATAATATTTATAATTCAATTTGCTTATTATCACAATTCACAATTGGTAATATTTTAAGTTTACAATATACGATGTTAAACATTCCGTGCCTATCCTTCTTGGAAAGATTAAGTGGTAGAAAAATGTGTCACTGACGCTGAAATTTGTACGAAGATAAGATAATAAAATAATTTACTGTACTTCTCTGAAAGAAAATGCGGAACCACCTGATCGTGACATTCGTGGCAAATACAGGATTAAAAATTATTGGGTACTTTTTACATTTAAGAATGCGTTTAGTTTATTTAAATTCAATAGGTAGTCTTATTTAGCGAGTTCTAGTGTTTAGCTGTTTAGTATAGTGTCGGATTGTAAAAGTGAAAATCATAATCCACGAGTATATGCATTTTTTTATTTTTCAAATTTCAAATTGTGACTTGTGTACATAGTAACGGCAATTAATTTATTATACAAAAACATGGATATTAATAAACGTAAAGCGAAAGGTGGTGCCGAAAAGGCTAGAATAAAAAAACACAAACAAATGGAAATCGAAGCTAGTAAGTGTATGAAATTATCTACCATGTTCAAATCTAAAACCTCCGATACATCGAAAGTGCAAGAAAAAACAACAGATATTTCTCCTGCTAATTGTGCTCAGAAAACATCTATTTTAATTCCATTGGAAATAAAAGGAACAATTGAAGAAGACCATACAACAACCACTACGGAAACAGTTAAACAACCACTTGAATTTTCGTCTACAAGTCAGGTCAATCTCAACTTTTTCGCGCCCCAAATATCAACAACCAAACCGAATTTTTAAGTTTCATCCTCAACAACCAACTACTAGTATACCATTTACCGCCAGAAAAGCTTATTATAGACCGGATAATGTGCAACGTGTTTGGCTTACGTATTCTAAAAAATATGACGCATTATTCTGTAGTATTTGTTTGGCATATGGGAAAGCAAAGGACGATAATTCATTCAGGAATGGTGCAAGAGATTGGAAACATATTTATGATAGAATTAAAGAACACGAAAGTAGCAAAACTCATCAAATATGTGTGGATGCTCATATAACGGCTATGGAAGGAAAAAGTATTGATAAGTTAGTTTTATTTGGCTACACAGAAAGTAGGAAGGAACAAATTGAGAAGCGAAGAAATGTACTGAAAAGAATTATCGATATAATAAAATTAATAGGAAAAAGGGGATTAAGCTACAGAGGGAAAGAAAATGAAGCAGCGTATTCACTGAAAAATACAGAATTGGACCATGGTACATTTTTGGAAATGATCATATTGTTAGCCAAATATGATCCAATTCTAAATGTTCATCTAGATGAAGTAATAAAAAAAAGTTCAGCACTTCACGAGAAGGGTTCTAAACAAGGTGGTGGCTCCATAACGTTTTTGTCAAAAACAACTATTAATTATATTTTAATTTCTATAAGTAAATTAATTAAGAAGAAAATTTCTGCAGAAGTTAATAAAGCTACTATGTTTTCAATTCAAATTGATACGACCCAAGATATTTCTGTAGCAGATCAGTGCTCCATAATAATTAGATATGTGACAGATCAGGTGTACGAACGTCTTATTAGTGTTACAAAGTGTGTGTCAACAACAGGACAAGCTTTTTCAGCTATGGTGCGCGAAGTATTAGAAAATTTAGACATAGATATAAGAAAATGCGTTGGAAATTCAACAGATGGTGCGTCAAATATGCAGGGCGAATATAATGGATTTTCAAGAAAACTAGATGAATTATGTCCAGTTAATATACATTTGTGGTGTTATGCACATATTTTAAATTTAGTAATCACAGACACAACTAAATCTGTGATTGAATCTGTTAATTTATTTGGATTGTTGAATGAGTGCGCAGTGTTCTTAAGGGATTCTTATGTTAGAATGGATTGTTGGATTGAGGTGTGTCCAAATAAAAGGTTACATTCAATCGGTGAAACAAGATGGTGGTCAAAGGATGCTTTATTAAAAAAAATATTCGGTAGTTATGCTAGTGATAACAATGGTTTGTTCATAGAGTTAGTTGTGACATTAAACAAGATAAGAAAACTTGAAAAAGCAACACCCGAAACTAGATATAAAGCTACAGGTTTGATAGAGAAGTTATCAAAATATGAAACTCTTTTGACAGCAAAAATTTTTTTACGAATTTTTGAAATTACTTCACCGTTATCCAAATATTTACAATGTTCTGGCTTAGATATATTACAAGCTTCTCGTATGGTAAATGATACATTGGATAGTCTAAAAGACATTCAAAGGGATTTTCAAGAAATAAAAAATAAAACAGAAATGTTTGTAAAATTTATTAATAACCAACTTGAGAGAATTTCAGAAGATTTTGATATTCAGGTCGCGACTGATCTAGCTGAAGTACGGCTGAGAAAAAAGAAAAAACTGCATAGCTATGAAGGAGATGATGCAACTTTGGGTCATGGATGGAACAAATTTAAGATTGATGTATATTACAGGATAATAGATTGTGTCATTGAAAAGATTACATCTAGATTTGAAAAAAATATATCTGTTAGCGCAGATTTTTCTTGTCTAGATCCTAAAAACTTTGAGGAAATAACAAAAGTCGGTAATCTTCCAGAAAACTCGTTACTGGACTTATCAAAAAATTTAAAACATTTTAATCCTGAAATAACACAGTGTGCACTTCAAGATGAATTATTAGACTTTATAAGAAAGTGGGACAATCTAAAAAAATCTTTAAATGACGAATATGTTTTAGATTGTTCTAGTGGTTATGATGATGACAACAATGACGAGGAATTTGATAAAACACAAACATTACCATACTGTAGATGTAAAAATTGTATTAAGTGTTGTTATCATGTTCTTCTAAAATACAATATGTATTGTAATGCATATCCATTTGTATTTTTAGCATATAAATTAATTTTAAGTTTATCGGTAACACAAGTATCTTGTGAACGGTCTTTTTCTAAATTAAAATTTATTAAAAACCGTTTACGTAGTACATTGATTCAGGAACACCTAGAAACATTTATGCTAATGTCAACTGAAAAACAGTTATTGGCAAATTTAGACGACGACGAAATAATAGATACAGTCTCCATAAAAAGTAAAGTTCTCAAGAACTTGTTGTTACTGTAATTGACGTAATTGTAGTTCATTGTCATAAAAGTTTTTTTTATAATAATAAATTGCATGTTTGTTTTCAGCAGTTGTAAATATTTGTTTATAAATTACGCTACGGACGCATTTAATTAGAAAATACTAAAACACTTGAGGGCCGCTTTGTAATATATTTCCCGGGCCGCATCCATGCTACCTATCCGCCCCTGAAGAGGAATATACTCCGTTCACCGATCTTATTTCTTTTTAAGGTCAACTTTGGAAAACTTCATGTGTTTGTAATATTGAATTAAAAAAATTTAGGTTAGAGGAATCAGTATTGGTCTAAATGTTTAGTTGCTTAATTCTTTATGAAATTTTAAAATACTGGGTCCGACGATAATGCGTCGTCTGGTAAATTAAAAAAATTCTCGAATGTTCGGCAGACAAATGGCCACTGTCTAAAATTATTTTTGATTATAGAGGTTAATTAAGAAAAAAGTGACATGATGGAGTCAGATTTTTTAAAATAGAACACAAGTATATTTTTGCATTTTTGTATGACTTCTAATAATGTTTCGCACTTTCTAGTGTCCAATGAGGCATTTTCTAGCATCTTGAATTTTTAAGTTGATTTTTTTCCTATTATACAAATTTTGCTAATGTATCTATGCTCAAGTCTACAAGAATTTGAGCAAGATTTATGAGTTAAGTAGAACAAGAGCAGTTCAGCAAAACATTAAAAAAACGAATTTTACATCATGTACAATTGCATCAAGAGTTCACAACACTAATTGGTCGAAGATATTACAATAATTAAATAACTAAATAAATAAATAATAAATAAAGTAACCTAAATAAGTAAAAAATAAACTACAGTAAATGTTCAAAAATGTTGTGTCTGCGTGTGCGTCTGCGAATGCGTTTGTGGTTTTTGTTTGTGTTTGTGTTTGTGTTCGTGTTCGTGTTCGTGTTCGTGTTCGTGTTCGTGTTCGTGGTCGTGTTTGTGTTCGTGTTCGTGTTTGTGTTTGTGTTCGTGTTCGTGTTCGTGTTCGTGTTCGTGTTCGTGTTCGTGGTCGTGTTTGTGTTTGCAAACGCGAACACAAAAGGCACGGATCCTGCCTTTCATATCATCTACTATTGTGGGTGGTGTCCTGTAGACTACTTCTTTATCATAGCCCTATAAGAAAAAATCGAGAACGGTGAGATCTGGAGATCTCGATGGCCATTCCACAGGACCACCACGTCCGAACCATTGATTTGGAAACTGTTCGTCCGTATAGATTCGAACATTTTGCCCATAATGTGCTGGCGCCCTATCATACTGGAACCATAACTCACGATTAAGTCTAAATAACAGCGGAATATCTTCAATTAATTCTTCTCGCAAAAAAATTAAATATCGTTCGGACGTAAGATGTCCTTCGAAAAAATAAGGCCCAATTATTGGATTGCCCAATACATTTAGTGACCAACTATGTTGGTGATCTAGTGTCTAGTGAAATTCGGATTCGCTTTGTCGTAGTAGTGAAAATTATGATGGTTCAAAAATCCGTTCTTGTGGAATGTAGGTTTGGCGGAGAATAGAATCAGGGTTTTCTTGTAAGTATTGTAAAAAACTTATGCAAAATGTAGAACGTTTTTCAAAATCTTATCACTTAACTCATGATGTAGTTCTACGTGATAGGCGTGAAATTTATTTTTCTTGATGATTTGCTCAACCGTTGTTCTAGTTAATTCATGAGCCTTGCTTAAATGTCGTCGACATTGATTTGAATTTTCAACTAAACTTGTCATTACTGTCTGTTGATTTTCGATTACTAAAGTGGCGTTTCTTCCTCCATATTTTCCATAACTTATCGCCCCTGTGTAGAATAGGATATTTAGCGGCATACAGTTCCCTTATACAATACAGCATGTCTAATCATTCTTGTTGAGAATAACGCATTTTTACCACTAATCAAAATGTTGAACGCTAATAATTACTGAAAGCTGGAAGTTATTGACAACTCTCGAACTAAAAAATTGTTTCCATAGACTAATTGATACGTTTCTTGAGCATAGATACATTAGCTAAACTTGTAAAATAGGAAAAAAATCAACTTAAACGTTCAAGATGCTAGAAAATGCCTCATTGGACACTAGAAAATGCTTATAATTAATGGTCTGTTCACGGGCCCTTACTAAAAAGCTGTTTCCATAGAGTACTTGATACGTTTCTTTACAGAAATTCTGCTAATTCTCAATAAATGTAATATATCTCCTAAAATATTAACATTAGCATTTATGGATATATTAACATTTTAAAAAGATTTTTTTCCTGGTTCTAAACAAATCATAAAAAATATACGATCCCATAAAAAAAAGAGTTTTCCTCAATTTTCAATTATCAAGTTCGACAGCTATTTTTTATAGTTAAACGTAATTAAAATCTGAAATAAATTCGTTTGAAATCTAGCGCAATTATTCGGTAACAGGACGCCGAAAGAAAAAACATCCTGTAGTATAGCGTTAATTAATTATTAATATTTTAGTAAACCTCTGCAACGCAATTGCGATTAACTTTGGAACCATCGTTCGTAGGTGTCACAAATGGTATACAAAGGCCGTTTAATTTTTAACGGGGAACCTGAATCCGTTATAAAAATATAGGGGTTACATTTAAAAAAATGAAGTACGGTCCTGTAGGACCCCTAATGGGGCCCCCGATGCTGCTCATAAAATGAATGGCAGTTACTTATTAACTTTTTTTAAAACTTCTAATAATAAGAGAGTTATCGAAGAAAACCACAAATTTGGGCCATATATATATATATATATATATATATATATATATATATATATATATATATATATATATATATATATATATATATATATATATATATATATATATATATCTTTTAAATCAGCGTGGGTGGCGAAGAGAGGCACTCATACAGGCAATCTTGAGATAAGTTTACTTCCTCCCAAAATAATAGAGGACAACCACAACAGATTACTGTTACTGCACAATGCATACTTGTTTGTCAGATATTTATATACGTAGTTTAATCATTTTTTATTGGTTGTTTTCGCTTACCTGTTTAAAATGTTGGTATTTGAAAGTGTTAAGTGTCTTTTTGTAATTTGTTTAACTATTTTTTAGTTTATGTACAAGTTCCAATCACCTTTTGTGCGGCTTTACATTGTGAAACTGATAATACTCAATTGAAATAATCGTGCTGTCAAAGTTTTTGAAGTTTGAACAATGTTTGTGTATCTACATTTACATTTAATTGCGTGTAATTATATTATTATTGTAGTTATATTTAATTGTATCTTCTCTGAAATAAGTTACTACTTCCTTATAAATGTTATACAATACACGTGTTAAATATGTTTCATGCATGTAAATTTGCAATTTTGAATAAAGGTACATGATTTAAAGTGGAACGATCTCAAAATATTATTATAATATCAAAATGGAATTTCGCGCACGTGTAGAAAATATGTCCTCCCATGTTGTATGACGGCTTTGTTACGTCTATGAAATTTAACATTGACTGTCTACGACCAAACCGCACTAGGTGTCCTGCAGGCGTACTGGAGTAAGCGGGTTGCCAAACCAGCTACAGCGGAAATGGACGAGGTCAATATAAGGAGTAAAATAATTGAAAGGCCGTTTCAAACACCTTACATTCACCATCAATTCACAACTAACAACACTCAATTCAGAAAAAATTGTCTCTAGGCGCCACCACAATCTTAAATTTTTCTGAAATAAATAGTCTTAGACGGGGTGTTATGTTAATCCTACCTGACTGTGAAAGATAGGATAGTAGCCTACTCAGTAAAGTCATACACAACTCAAGTTCAACCACATTTCGAAAGAAGTTTATCCAAAAGCTTAATAAAATCCTGAAGTATACGGATAGTCGTAAACTTATTGGTCACACCATGTACATCGAAAAATCCAAGTTATAAAATGCTTTTTGGATACTTTCTAAGTAGCTCTCGTGTACATATAAATTAATATTTCTGTCATTAAATTTTGAACTAAATAAATATTACCCAGTCTAGAGATATATAGACATAGAGATTTTTTGAATACTTTCTCTTTAAAATCATATTTAAACATTCGCCAGTATGAATGAATTGTAATAATTCAAATCTTGAGTTTCTACTTAATAAAATATCATATTAGTGTCCTGTATTTTATTGTCCGTAAAGAATTCAAAACAATTAAATTTTGTAACCGATCTGGCTCAATAAGCAATTTCAGAGCGATCATTCAACCAAAATATTTAATTAATTCTTCGAAGGTGTAACATGTTATGTAATTTCACACAAGTTAGCACTAAAATGTTATCACAACTTAAACAAGAATAAGTTAATTAATGGATATATATTGACCAATTTGCAAAGATCTATATATATATATATATATATATATATATATATATATATATATATATATATATATATATATATAAATATTGCTTCGAGAAGCATTACAAAAAAAAAACAGATTCTTATAAGTTAAAACCCCCAAACCTTATATCCTAAATACATCAAATCAGATAAAGTTTGATTATCCTTATTGCTCATATGAAATTTAACTAAATAGACAATGATAACCCTAAAGATAATCACATTTCTATCCTTTAAAGATCCAAAATTATTCTTACAATTACATCAGGTAATCCTTTGTCAGTTGTAACGTCATGTCCACAGAGGGGGCTTGCTTCAAGTAATCCTTTAATGTGCACCCACAACAGAAATCAGCCGTAATAGCTATGTAATTTGGCCGTTGTACTACTCGCAAACGTAACTGTAGGTTGATCACACGCATATAACAAATGGGAAATCTGATTTATTATTGCCCTTTAGAATAAATGTTTGTCAAAAGAAATATCTACTTCCACTTGAATATTAAAATTCTTAGACGTCTTTATATAATCAGTTTCGTATTGCACATGTCTTACATTTAATGATACTAATGTCCATTACTATCTAACTTAATCAACACACTTTTATTTTGTTGTTTAAAGGAGTACTTTGGGTTCCTTTATTAGATCGCACGCTTCAAAACTGAACACTTTTAACTTAATATTTGCTG
The DNA here is from genome assembly GCA_036346205.1 of Vesta saturnalis. Lineage (NCBI taxonomy): Eukaryota > Metazoa > Arthropoda > Insecta > Coleoptera > Lampyridae > Vesta > Vesta saturnalis. The sequence goes on from JARFJB010001442.1 coordinate 5,459,077, forward strand.
CCTTAACACTTTAAAAATTCTTGAAAGAAAAACACTAGTGTATCCTTTCAATTTTGCGATAAATCCTTTTATTTGTAAATATTTAAGTACTTTGTATGGACTCCCTTTGGTGGTCTAAATGTTTATTTAAGCGCGGGTAATCGATGACCGTTAATTATTCTTCGTTTTCATTGGCTACGCGCGTCGCCTGGTTCGTGACGTCAGCTGCTGTCTTCAAATCCTTAACGTGTGTTTCTCCCGCGGATTTTTGCGTGCCGGGTTCTCGGAGTTCTACTATCACGGGCGATTTTATTTTGTGGATCAGGCATGGTCCGTCGTACTTTTCCGCTAATTTTGCAGCAAACCCTTTAGCTTTACTCGACATGTGGTGTGTTTTCTTATGTAATATTTGTAATCTACCTTCAGATTATCGTAGATTCGCTGTAGTTGAGCTTCCGGGGACATGTTTCCGTGACGTCGCGTTAGTGCCAGGATGGCTGTAACATATTCAGAAGCTTTCTCTCGTGGTCTTTGCAATCTGTTATTTATTTCCTCTTCCAATTTGAATTGATGACGCGGCGGTAAAAATTGTAATCTAAAACTTTTAAGAAAGTCTTGCCAGGTCGTCCAGGATCTTTGATTATTTCGGTACCACAATAAGGTTGGTTCTTTTAATAGCTCCGGGAGTGCGAGTAAAAGATCGTTGTCTGTGATGTTGTAACATGCTTGTAATTCTTCGATTCTTTCAAGGAACGAAATCGGGTCACTTATCCCATCATATTTTACACCCCATTTGCGTATAAGGTCGCAAACGTCTGCGTGTCTAGTTTCTGGGTGACCGGTAATATTTTGTATCGGAGGTGACGGTATTTGAACGGTGGGTGTAACAATTGTGGGCGTGTGTGCGGTGACTTGACCTTCTCCGGTGCGTATGTATTTCACTAAACGAGCTCTTAGTGCCTCGACGTTTCCACCAGTTTCCAGTTTATATTTATGGGCTTCTTCCGTTAACTCTTCCTACTTCAGGTGATAGATCCATCCTACCTTCGTATCCGTTTCTTCTGTATTCTTCGGTATACTCATTCTGAAGTAATTTGTTAGTATTCCTGAAAAAAATATATAACATTAATTTAGTGTTGCCCGGCTTCTAGTGTTCCTCGGTTGTTTCTGTAACAGAATTTATCTATTGTTCAATGTGTTTTTTTCGGAGCCGCACGTTCGGGTGCCAAATGTATTGCCTCCCTTTGGTGGTTTAAATGTTAAGTGTATTACTACTAATTGATAATTTTCACTTTGCCCTTTTAGCTCAGTCGGAATTTTGTACTTGCAAAATAAGGATCGGGGTTCGTTATTCAGGCTCTCAACACGTTGAACAAATACGCTTACAAATAGAATGGTTAATGTGAGTTGGAAATTGTTATACACTTTTCAAAATTTAAGAAGTGTTTAAACAGAATTGTAATAAACAGCTATCGTTGAGTTACAAAAGTAGATTGTCGTGCGACGGCTCAGCATTACTTACGTGCATGAACATAAGTAGTAGCGATTAATCTATAGGAATTGTTTTTTTTGTATGTGTTGCTTCACGGCAGCAATTTATGTAAACATTCTTGAAACATTTGATTAATAGAATCCCATTAGTTAACTTATTCTTCTGTTTAGATTACGATGGACCTTCCCTACAGTTTCATTGTAAGACTTCATTAAAGTTGTGGTTCAATGTACAACTTTAAGGAGAAGCAATATTATATTCTAAGAACTCATTTCCTCTACGACATGTGAAGTTACATAAAGGATTACACTGTGTAAAAATAATAAAACTTTTAACATGTTGGATATATGATTAATGCCAGAGTTGTTTATTTTAAGTCAGATCGATTACAAACTTTAATTGGTTTGCATTCATTAAGAGTCATTGAGTACTGGTCACGATTTATTTATTAAGTAGAAGTTTCAGTTTTGAATCACACCGATTCATACTTGCGAATGTTTAAATACAGCTCAATGATAAAGATTCAGGCAGTATTAGAGAAGAGATATGATTCATGGGTGACGCATTGATCGTTACGTTTTTCAATTTTTAAGATACGAGTTAATGTTTAGTGTGGTTAAAAATGAATATACTGAATTATTATTTTTCCAAATTGGGCGATATTTATTTACTTCAGAATGTTTAAGACAATTATAAATTCTAGTTTATGCGTATAGGAGGGTAAATTTGAAGGTGTTTAGATAACGTCTCACTACTTGATTTTTGGGGTACACAGGGTGCAATCAATAAGTTTACCGTAACCTATCTTTGAACATTTCATTATACTTTGGATACATTATGTTAATCGAACTTAAAGATTTTCAAGATTGAATTGACGTGCATTTAGATTACTGTGACTAAATTTAACGTGCTCTTTTAAAAAGTGAAAGGGTGTTGTACGAATTGAATGTTTGAACTTGAATTGTGTATGATTTTACCGAGTAGGCCACAGTCAGGTAGGATTAACTTAACAACTCGCCTAGGACTATTTTTTTCAGATAAATTTCAGGTTGTGGTAGCGTTAAGAGACTATTTTTCCCGGACTAAATGTTGATATTTATTGTTTTATGGTAAGTGCAATAAGATTGAATATACATTTCAACTATTTTACGCCTTATATCGAACCCGCCCATTTCTACTGCAGTTAGCTTGGCAACTCGCTTACCTTGGTCGACGCCTTGTCCATTAATCAACTCGTTATATTAGTGTGGGTACCATTGCATTCAGGAATACAGGGCAACGAAATTGCAGACAACAGTGCCAAAGAAATAATACCTACTCATGAATTTAATGATATACCTATACGTCATATGAACGACCAATCTAACGTTACTTTAATGATAAATAAGCTGTGGCAACATGCATGGTTTCAATCAGATAATAAGTTAAAAAAATCATAAAAAGTCTTAAGTTGATTTATAATTTCTGTATACCGTGTACCAGTTTACATTTTATCCACTGAATTTTTTAATTACCGAGGAAAATATCTTGATTAATATCTTGGAATTATCGAATCTGTATTCCACGTTAAGAATTTGCATTATTATAAGATGATGGTTCAGCAATTATTGTTGGAAATGGAATCAATAGAATTTTTTAAATTGGATATTTTGAAAATGAAAACAAATCTGGATGCATATTACAATTATCCAAGTTTAATTGAAATATAATCAAGAAGCAGCTATCTTTACGGTGTTGATTCCTAAATGCCTTTATTGTTATTACTTAATTTGACTCGTAATCGGTAATTATTGTTTCTTGATTAAGAATAACTTGTTGCCTTTGTTGTATTCTGGAATACTGCAAAACTAAGTGCTAAACATTTGAATGGCTTTGCCGTATACTAAAATTTGCTTTTGTGGCATATTCTAGCATATTATACCATTTGCCTAAATCATTTATCACATGATAATAAATTATCGTAACCTAATCAAATGCCTTTGTCTTGAGCTACAATTATTATATCCTGTTTACTTACTGTATACATAGCTTGGCGATTCAGCATTTATTTAATGTTTTGATCATAACTACAGAAGTAGTTGGAATTTGTTGACAATGTTTCTATATAATTTTAGGTGAATATTTTGAAACTGTTCTGAATACTGATTTTTTTACATTTTCTTAATAAAGGGTAATTAGAATTAAGTATGACTTTAGTTATATTTTTATTAACTTCAATTATGACATTATCGCTCTTACTAAGACAGGATTACACAGCATTTTAAATTCTGAATTAATGGATGAGAGATGCACAGTTTTCGGAAAGGACATGTTAGATATTGGAAGATTTGAGAGTGTTCAGATTGCAATGAAGACCAATTTCAATGCCATGTTAGTAAAATCCGACGTACATCATGAATGCTTGTGGATTAGATTTAATGCCTTTTGTGTAAAGTTTTTATTATGCGTAGATTTTTTGTACCTTGATCAAGTAGTGATGAGTGGGAGTCATTTTTATGACCCCTATGTTAAGGTTTTAGGAGATTTTAATCCAAAGTTTGTGCAAAATTGCTAGAAGATTGAAAAAATTTTTAAATCTACTTATAACTTAACATCCTTTAGTAATGTTGTGAACTCCTTACATAGCACACTCCTTTGGTTCTGCCATCCTTTGATAATGTTACTGTTACGAGGGGAAAACCTATTAGTATCGAAGATCCACATCACACATCCATAAGCAGGGACAGAATTATAAAGCAGGCGATTTTTGAAAACTCTCAGATTCAGACGAGTCTGTTGGTGAATTTTATGAATGTTTTCCTAGTTAACTAGATAGTTGCGTACCAATACATAAAAGTAAATATAATAGAGAAGATTATCCATGTTGGTTTTCACCTGCAATTATTCGCAATATGAACTGATAGTACGTATTATCACTTTAAGCAAATGAAAAAAATATTAATATTAAATGCTTTCATGAATGTAGATTTAACAATTTGCAAAAGTAAATTAAGGGTGAACTTCACCAAACGTATGACGATAGTATTACGAACATTTAAGTTAAAATGAAAAATAATATGAGTGTTTTTTGGAAATACCATAAGGAAGCAATGGAGTTTTATGCAGCATACTGTCCTACATGTGCAAACAAGTTCGTATATTTTTAATGGATGCAAGGATATTCTTATACCTGCCTCATATGTAATATTCAATGCATCTTTGTAAATAAGTTCCCTGAGAACCCATTTATAAATCAGGTTGTAAAAGTGATATTCAAGATTATACACCAGTGGCTGTCATCACCATCTGCACCAACATGCGAAAAAATCTTATACAAAAAAATATACAGACATGTTCACAATTCATTTTAAGCCCACAACACGGGTTTGTGAAAAATAGATCCACCATAACCAATTTAATGGAATTTACCAAAAACAGTTCAAACGCCTTAGTAAATGGGTTGCAATACGAGGACCACTATTTATATTCTCAGCCTTGTCAATACTGATTGCAGTTTATAACATACTTCAAACTTTTTGTCAATAGCGTTATTTGTGTTGTGTACGGTTACTTGGAGATTGCGTGTCAGCAAGCAAATGGAATTAAGTCATGAAAATTTTCGTGTGATGATTTATTACGATTTTCGACGTGAATTATCAAGACAAGAGTGCATCCATCAACTTACTTCCACATTTGGCGATGAAGCTACATCCTGTGCCACTGTGAAACGCTGGTATAACGATTTTAATCGTGACCGTCTTTCGCTCACACAGTTGTTATTCAAGAAAACATTGATGCTGTGCTCGTTGGATCCCACACAATTTGACGAAATCTCAAAAAGATGCTCGCGTCGATTGGTGCACACAAATGATCAAGAAATACAATGGCGGTGTTTCAAAAGACGTATATAAGATTGTAACAGGTGACCAATCATGGTTATATGCATACGAGCCGGAACGTAAACAGCAGTCAAAAGTGTGGGTGTCTCAAGGTGAACCAAATCCAACAAAAGTTGTTCGGGCTCGAAGCACATCGAAACAAATGGTCGCCTGTTTTTTCGAAAAAAACTGGTCATGTGGCAACTGTGCCTTCAGAGGAACGTAGAACGGTCAATTCTGAATGGTACACAATCATTTGTTTGCCGGAAGTCTTCGGTGACATGCGGAAAACAAACAAGCGCCGTCGGACATCTCGTCTAACAACCGATTATTTGAACACTCAAAAAATCGAATTGATGGGTCATCCTCCGTACAGTCCTGATTTCTCACCCAATGATTTCTTCTTGTTCCCGAATTTTAAGAATAAACTGCGTGGACAGCGATTTTCGTCGGTAGAAGAAACCGTTGATGCGTTCAAAAACCATGTTATGGAGGTGTCTCAAGAGGATTGGATAAAATGCTACGACAAATGCTTCAGACGAATGCAACAGTGTATTGATCATAAAGGAGAATATGTCTAAAAACAATAAAGCAATTTTCAATGACCAATTACTGTTATTTCATTGTTAGGCTCAAAATATAAAGAGTGACCCTCGTATGATACAATATTTACATACTTTTCCAAGGCTTTGACAATGTTAACCACGACATTTTACTTAGTAAAATCTAACTAAATTTGGGTTCTATACAAATCTCCTTGAGTTTTCTCATCGTAGCCCCCTGATTGAGAATACTATGTCGTAAACTATTCAACAAAGTCTACTACATTTCATGCTTTTCCAGGTGCACCAATAGGGAGCATCTGAGGGGCTACATATACTTATGTAGGTATAGATAGTTATGCACCCAACTGTCACTCACTAGCGCTAAATTGACTTATTTCCTCATTTTACAACGTTTGACAAGGTTTCGCCAAGATCGGCCATGATGCCTGTTGTGTGTGTGTGTGTCCGTGTGTCTGTGTGTCTGCGTGTCTGCGTGTCTGCGTGTCTGCGTGTCTGCGTGTCTGCGTGTTGCGTGTCTGCGTGTCTGCGTGTCTGCGCGTCTGCGCGTCTGCGCGTCTGCGCGTCTGCGCGTCTGCGCGTCTGCGCGTCTGCGCGTCTGCGCGTCTGCGCGTCTGCGCGTCTGCGCGTCTGCGCGTCTGCGCGTCTGCGGGTCTGCGTGTCTGCGTGTCTGCGTGTCTGCGTGTCTGCGTGTCTGCGAGTCTGCGAGTCTGCGCGTCTGCGCGTCTGCGCGTCTGCGCGTCTGCGCGTCTGCGTGTATGCGTGTCTGTGTGTCTGCGAGTCTGCGAGTCTGCGAGTCTGCGCGCCTGCGCGTCTGCGCGTCTGCGCGTATGCGTGTTTCTGTCTTAGTCTGCGAGTCTGCGAGTCTGCGCGCTGCGCGTGCTGCGCGTCTGCGGTCTGCGCTGTCTGCGTGTCTGCGTGTCTGCTGTGTCTGCGTGTCTGCTTGTCTGCGTGTCTGCGTGTCTGCGTGTCTGCGTATCTGCGTGTCTGCGTGTCTGCGTGTCTGCGTGTCTGCGAGTCTGCGAGTCTGCGCGTCTGCGCGTCTGCGCGTCTGCGCGCGTGCGCGTCTGCGCGTCTGCGCGTCTGCGTGTCTGCGTGTCTGCGTGTCTGCGTGTCTGCGTTTTTTTACTATTTACTAATAATTTACCGTAAAAGTTCGGTAGTCTATTATTATGTGAAGATGACTTCAAGATAGTCATTAATATCATATCTGATAGTTTACAATTACAATTAGATCTCGATGTACTAGCTAAATGGGGAAGGATGACTTGTCCTTAAACATAACGCAGTGCAAGTGCATATGGTTTTCAAGAAAAAGGGCGAGACATTTTCACTTTTAAAATTATAACTTGCTGGGGCAGTGTCTAGAAATTGAAACCGTCAAATGAATCTGGTCATCTGAGAATGTATTTCGATAATAGGCCGACATTTAATTTGCATACTCCAACTTAACTTTTATGTTTAGGTCAGCTAGACGTTTTAAAAATGTTAACTCCCTCAAAATTATGTGTAATGCACTTTGTCGCTTTAAGGTAAAATATGCAGCTATAGTTTGGTCCCCTTATTCACTCACACTCTAGGGTTGTTCAATTGAAACCCATCTTTGGTCTATAAAAAATATATTCGGAAATAAATGTACAAATAATCACCACTTAAGGCACATTTCCCACTGCTTCACCAACCGATTTATACCTTGCTCGCAAAATTCTCGTAACTGCTGGTGAAGAATTCCTTGGCAGCGTTCTGTATTTCAGCGTCCGATTCAAAGCGTCTACCTCTCTATACCTCTTTCAGTGGGCCAAAGATATGGAAATCGCAAGGCAATAAACCTGGGCTGTAGCCTGCCTGTTCTAAAACCCTCCATTTTTTTCTTTGTAAATTTTCTTTCACTACGTTTGAGAGATGAGGCCGCGCGTTGTCGTGAAGTAAAATGACACCATTGGAAAATTTTCCTGTACGTTTTCGTCTTATTGCTCGATGAATCTTCGTTGTATAAATTTGCAATAGTATTCACTTTGTGTTCTTTAAATTATATCAGCAATGGTCGGTCCTCTGTTGTCAAAAAAATGTTAGCATCACGTTACCTGCGGAAGGTTGTGCCTTAAACTTTTTTCGTGGCGGTGACGTTCAATGTTTCCATCGCATCGATGATAACTTACTGGATGGTTTGAAATAATGGCACCAAGTTTCGTCACCAGTAACTATTGATAAAAGGAAGTTATTACCATTTTCGTTGAACTTCTTATGCGGACGAGGAACTCATTGTGCACATACTTTTCTGTCACCCAGTTTCTGTAGGACACTCTGGATCTGAACGGATCCTACAATCCTACGCTCTGATTGAAATTCCACGTTTTCTCTAATCAAAGCGTCCACACGCGCTATATTGGTCTATTGATGCAGTACATAATGCACCTCTTTACCATTTCTAAATTTTCGGCACCATTCCTTTACAGTTAGATAGGCATACGATGCTTCTTCATAAACTGTCGATAATCGGAAATGGATTTGCGTTGGTTGCAAACCCCCAGCACACAAAAATTTAATGATCGCACTTTGATCAAACTTGGACGGATTTTATGTAACAAATGCCATTTCAAAGTCGCATTATTTAAAATGAGTATGAAATACAGGGTGTCTCTAATAAGAGTGATAGATTTTAAATGTAAATACACAGCTTATCAATTGGCCTAAAGAGATGGGGTTTTCACTAATTAAATTCGTTTACCCAATAGTTTTTTTAAAAGTTTGTTCAAATTTTATCCTAACAATACAGAGTGTTTTACTAATGTTGGTCAAAGTAAAACGAAAAATATTTATTGTTTTAAATGGATCTGTATATTTCAATGGCATTCAAAGGGATTCATCTTTTGTTCAAAAATGTCAATGCCATATCTTTCGTTTTCTCTACATTCAAAATCTATCACTTTTATTTGAGACATCCTGTATAAGTAAAACAGACTGATTTATGTGATAGTTACAAACATTGCTGACATTACAAAACGTTAACTGGGCGATTAAATTTTTTTCAAGTCTAATTTGACCTAAAATAGGTTTCAATCTTTCAATTGAACAACCAAATACAAACAACCAAGTGAATAAATACATCCGCTGCTTGCATTAAAATCACACCGGTATAGTCACGGGTTGACCATACGGGGGCCTCTGAGAGTTGTATCAATATGGCCACTTGAATACTGATATAAATAAATTACTAAACAATCAAATTGATTAACCTTATATGTTATGATCAATAGATTTCTATTCATCAGATCATAGAACTTGACCAAGAACAAAATTATTTAAAATGCCAAGGTTCAGAACAGTTTCATGGCAATTCACCTACAAACCTCATGATCGAAAACTAACACAAAGCAGTTACTTAACTGCAAATTTAGAATCATTTGATTCGTCCTTATTACGTTTTAAGTAAAGTCTTGATGAATTAATTTGGGTTGTCTCTCTGTATATGTAGGATTAGGTTTAGAATGGTAACACAATAAAGCTTTTATCCTTAGAACTGTTATTGGCCTCGTGCCTATTGTTATGTTACTTTGTTTCAATAAACAATTTCCTTTTGTCGAAAGTTGGCTAACTGCAATGTTTTGAAATTAGAGGTTTTGCTTTGTATAGCAGTAATTGTTTGTTTAATAGCACGAATATTTTAAATACATGATGACTCTCCAAGAAATGTGTCGATAGATATTACGAAAAGTATAAATAGGAAAATTCTGAACATTTACGTGCTACATTCAATTCTGGATTTCTTCCATATGACACTCCTCGCTTATCTTAAATGGTTTCCAACACATTTGACATTTAATGTAAAAAATGCCACTTGCAGTACTTTTTTTAATTTAAACAAATTCCTGCTACTTTGCAATGTTTTCCAGTTTCTGCTAAGAAACTTTTAGGGAAAGCTCTAAGTTGAATAATTAACATACAAAAATCGTAAATTTTTTGTTCAGGGTATCCACAAAAATTGCTGAAAATTGATATTTAAAAACGCAAAAATCAGTTTCTTTTTAAATATGATCGGGATTTTATTATTATCTTGTCGCGATTAACATTAAAAATAATGATAACTTTCATTAACATTCCCTATACGTAAACTGTATAGTTTTCGTTTAAATGATTTTTTTACTTTGTATTCTACGACGCAGAGAATTTGCATTTCTAAATTAAGTTGGTTGTGCAGAAAATTATACAGCCTTTGAATTGGCAAATTTTGTTACCATTTAGACCTGTCAACATGCCTGCATGGTTAAATTACACGCAATAAGATTATTTAAATTTATTTTTGGTTTATGGCCAACAGAGTGTTAACAAGAACATAAAATCGAATACAACACACACGATAACCATCGCCGTAAACAGTCAAGCAAATCATTGAAAAAACTACAAAAACTATGGTTCGGTTAACAAAACGAGAATTGGAACAGAATGTTGACAATGATAATGTAGAAATTGCTATTCTATCGTTAAACAGAACGGGGACTTTAAAAAACCCTATTAAACAAATCTTGTGCAATTAAATTTCGCTTTTTTGTATGGAAATAAAATAAAATAAAACTAATTAAGTACTGTTTTACGCCCTTAAAATTAAATTTTCATATGTAGCTGCTCGTATAGAATAGTATATTATATACAGGGTGGCGCATTAGTGTGACAAAGTCCCATATCTCCTTTATTTAAAGAGATACAAAAAAAAAATTAAATAGAAAAGTTGTAAGATATGTTCTGGTGCATATTCCACAAATATTTTTAATTATACAGGGTAGATCGTAAAAGCTTAGAAGTAATTTTAATTTTTTTTAAATAGAAAACCCTACGTATTATTACATATTCAGATTCTACATACAATTTTAGACACATTTTATGTATAATGTCCCATACCTAAGCCTAACCGTTTTTGACAAATTTCAAATTTTTTGTCAAAAATGACGTTTGCAGGCCAAAACATAGGTGGAAATCTTTTCTAAACGAAGCCTTTATCAATTAGTTATGGTTGGTTTGCTTGGAAATGGGGACCTACTCTAATGGGCTGTATTGATATTTTTGTAATACATTCATACAGGGACAATAAAAAGCAGATTCAAAAAAACCTATAAAGTCTTTTTTTTTAATGGAAACTCCCTATTTTTTTAATTCTATCTTAGTTAGCATTAAAAATGAGGGTGACTTTGTATAAGAGTGTGTATTCCAAAAAATTTTAGTTTTTGAAATAATGACAATTTAACATTTTTTTATTGTAAAAAGGCTATACGGCTTTCAAGTTTTAGTTGGCCGTGACGGCGGGACGCGGCGAAACAAAAAAAATCGAGCACTTCAGATCGAAATATTACAATTTATTGAACCCCATATAAATAATTATTTTATTAAACCAACTTGAAGTAAAGACAATACTTTTTTGATTCAACAAATTATGTCCTAATCCTAATCATAAACTTAACACCTCTAATGTAACTAAACCTGTACCTAATTATACAGATAAAAGTACTAGAAACACTAATGTTTTGAAAACAGTTCCTAATCCTAATCTTCATGTCTTCCTTTGTTGTAGGCGGTATTTTATAAACCTGCTCTTTGACGTACCCCCATATGCTAAAGTCCATTTTAGTAAGATCTGGGGATGTAGCAGGCCAAGCAACAGGCCCTCCCCTCCCAATCCAACATTCTGGATATCTAGCATTTAAAAAAGTTATTATCGGACCTGTATGATGTACTGGGGCCCCATCATGAAGAAACCACATTTCTTGTTGCGTATCCTGTGGCACTTGACGCAACAAATTAGGTAGATGGTTTTGCAGAAAGTCTAAGTATACTTTCCCTGTTACTCGTTGATCAAAAAAATATGGTCCAATTACGTGATTACCGACAACACCTCCCCAAACATTTAAAGACCATCTAGTTTGAGAAGTATATCTTCCAAAATGTGGATTTTCGGTAGAATAGTAATGAAAATTGTGTCTGTTTACATTTCCGTTTCTGTGAAATGTGGCCTCATCTGTAAATAAAATCAAATGAACAAAATTTCTTTGTTGGTTTATTCTGTTTTGAGCCCATTGACAAAATTCCAGTCGTCTTTGATAATCTTCAGGAACCAACTCTTGAAGTAGTTGAATGCAATAGGGGTGCATTTTTTGGGCCTTCATTATCCGCTGTACCGTACGTCGTTCAACACCAACCTGCTGAGAAATGGGTCGTTGTCCAATATATGGATTTTCGGTAACTGTTAATAGTACATTTAATTGATTTTCCTCAGTTTGTGCACGTTTTTCCCTATTATTTTTTTCATATAACACATTGCCAGTTCTTTCAAAACGCTCCAAAAGCTTTTCAAATGCCCTTCTTTCAGGTTGCCGTCTCTCTGGAAAACGTTATTGATACAGTCTTCTTGCTAAGAGCGTATTCTTATCACTAGCTCCCAAAACAAAAATCATATCAACCATCTCGGCTTGCGAGAAATTCATTATTTACAATTTTAATTCAAGTTTTAAATCAATTTGCTATAAAATACACTAATGCATCACACAAATTGTCAACTGACAATAAATAGTGACGTTTCTGATGATCTATATTATTTTTATATGCCACGCCTCGCCGTCACGGACAACTAACAACAAAACTTGAAAGCCGTATAGCCTTTTTACAATAAAAAAAATGTTAAATTGTCATTATTTCAAAAACTAAAATTTTTTGGAATATACACTCTTATACAAAGTCACCCTTATTTTTAATGCTAAATAAGATGGAATTAAAAAAATAGGAGGTTTCCATTTAAAAAAATGACTTTATAGGTTTTTTTGAATCTACTTTTTATTGTCCATTGTATTTGTCCCTGCATGAATTTATTACAAAAATATCAATACAGCCCATTAGAGTAGGTCCCCATTTTCAAGCAAACCAACCATAACTAATTGATACAGGCTTCGGTTAGAAAAGATTTCCACCTATGTTTTGGCCTGCAAACGACATTTTTGACAAAAAATTTGAAATTTGTCAAAAACGGTTAGACTTAGGTATAGGACATTACACATAAAATGTGTCTAAAATTGTATGTAGAATCTAAATATGTAATAATATATAGGGTTCTATTTAAAAAAAAAATTAAAATTACTTCTAAGCTTTTATGATCTATAAAAATATTTTTGGAATATGCACCAGAACATATCTTACAACTTTCGTGTTTAATTTTTTTTGTATCTCTTTAAATGAAGGAGATATGGGACTTTGTCACACTAATGCGCCACCCTGTATATAGAAGGACCAAAGTGCAGCATTTAATCCCGCGAGTGGGGATTGTTGCCTCGAGGGCGAAGCCCGAGGGCAACAACCACTCAAGGAATTTAGGAACTTTGGTCCCGAAGTATATACGCTATTTTTGCACTTCCAAAGTATTTATTTTTTATGTACTATAATTCCAAGTTTGTTTGTGTCAATGTTTGTATAACATTATCTAGAAATCTTGCTATTTGAAAAAAAAAACCAGTCGGTTAACATGGGAATTAGTAAACAGCGGTAGCCATATTTGAAAAAATTTTTACAAAAGGGTAATAAATATGCACGACGAATTTGATATAGAAAAAGCCGCTGAAGCGGCTTTACAAGACTTACTGCCTTCCAAATCTCGTAAAACTTACGATAAAAAGTAAGATATATTTTTAAAGTGCCGCTGTGAAAAGAAAATTACAAATTTTAACGAAGATGCTTTCTGGTATTTTTTAATGAAAAGGTAAACAAATTTGCTGCTTCTACAATGTGGGCCCAGTATTCAATGTTAAAACTATGCTTAACGTTAAACATAATGTTGATATAAGTAAATTCCACAAATTGACGACGCTTCTGAAAAGGAAAAATTTTTGTTACAAAGCGAAGAAGTCAAAGGTACTAACTATAGTACAGATTGATACGTTTCTAAAGGAAGCTTCAGATTACACATTTTTAATGACAAAAGGGACTATGTCCAAAAATCATTGTACCTACTTTTAAAAATGATTTTTTTGTAGGTAGCACTCATATTTGGGCAACAGACTTCTTGTTAACATTAGAGCTACCAAAAATGGAACAGAGAGGAACTTCGTTGTAAAAGATTCAGATAAAACTATCATTAGTTATTCAAAAATCTGCAAGAAATATATGTCATTGAGTAAAGCCGAAAGTCCCCATTCAAGATTTTTTGTTCGTTACGTTAACAAGCAGTGTACAGTGCAACAGTGTAGGAAAGAATATATTTGGAAAATTGCCCCAGAAAGTTACAACATTCCTAGCAGATGCGTTGTCATATACAGGACATTGTTGGCGGCGAACCTCTGCATCTCTACTAGCTGATTCAGTGCGACTGTTGACGTTTTAAAAAGACATGGGGGATGGAAGTCTGCAACTGTTGCAGAAGGGTATGTGAAAAACCCCCTGAATAATAAGAACCTTATCGCCGAAAAAATTTTTGGAGGTGGAGGTGATCAAAAAAACACCAGCTACCTCACTCCCAGGACCCTCGTGCCAATCTGAACGGTCCACAGGCACTGACTCATTTGGAAATGCGTTCAACCTTATATCCAGCAGTGTCGTTTCGGAAATCAATCATTCGATATTTATTAATTGTAATAATATTAATGTTAATGTTTCGTAAAAAAATTAATAAAAAATATTTGAAGTTTGACATCTGTCAATGAACTCTCTAGGGGCTTGGAAGTGCAAAAAATAGTATATTAGATAACAAGGGATTGAAGTGACTTATTTAATCCCGCGAATAGAGTTTGTTGGTCGAGGGCTTTAGCCCGAGACCAACAAATATTCAAGGGATTAAGGAATTTCAATCCCGTGGTATCTACACTATTTTTTGCACTTCGTGGAGTAATAATAAAAAATAATATTATGTTCTGAAAATTAAAATATTACATCTATGATGAATTTAAATTATTAGAAAAGTCACTTTGACAAAGAAGCTACACTATTCAAGGCTAATGAAATTTATGAATTATTTTTAAAATCCCAGATGTTTCAATGCCATAACAAGATAAAATTATTTTTTCTACAACCGAGCGAAAAGTACAAATTTGCGCTTCAAAAGAAAGCGCAAAGTTGCACTTTTCCGAGTAGCAAGCTTTTTTTACTTTGTCGCTCGCCAAGCGACAAAGTAACTAAAACGCTCGCTTAGTTACCATGGAAACCTTAATAAAGAAACGTCTAGTGTTACTGCGATTTTTCACAAAAGTATGAGTTAAGGGGTATTTGACAGATGTCGACAATTTTGTGACCAGCGCGTGATGTTAAGATGGTTTTCCTACAATGAATATCTGGTGTGGAACACCACACTACCTTCCAACCTACAATATGAAAATTAAAGGAAATGTAATAATTTTAATAACAATTTTTTAGAATAGTTATGCTACCTCTTTTATAATAAGTTCCTTACGAACATAAGCAGATTGTGAAAATAAAGCAGTTTTTAACAAACATTCTTACAAAAACACATGTGTAACGCAAAGTGATGCTCACGTTTTGAAATCTTAACTGTCAAATTTGAGGTTACCAGTAATTATTAATTTTTACCAAACATTTTTATAAAAACATCGGTTGTAGAAAAAATCATGTGTGTAATTCGGTCACAAAGTCCCATTGCCTCTCTCGCGAGATGGCCGCGTTCCGCTACGCGTCGCGCGTCGATCTTCTCGCTCAGGCGGCAATGTACCACTTTGCGCTCTTAATACACAAATGGCTATTTAATCCCTAGAGATTAAAAGTAACACTTCAGTCCTCGAAATGGGGGAACCAAATAGTACTTTTAATCCATGAAGTGCAAAAACGTATTTTGCACCCGTTTCATACGGTCGTCGTTAAAGATGAAATGTAATAAAGCTGCGTTTACACTAGAGTTAATAGCACGTGTTATTAACAAATGCTATTAACATTTACAAAACACCTGTAAATTGCTACTAACATGTGCTTATAACACGAAAATTCCTTGCTAATAGCAAGATTTTTGTTATCCGCAAAGTAGCGGTAAAGATCAAAGAGTGTTACTAGCATTCGTTAATAGCACATGTTACAGAACAGAATGGAGCTGCAACATTGCTAATAGCACGGTTTCCTCCCCAGCACCTACTCATAATGTAAGTCCAGTTCAGGCTGTCAGACCGACCACGTGCGAAGAGCGTTCGTTGAGTTTATTTTATTGTTTTTGAAGTGATAACTTATAGTTAATATGGAAAATGTGTGCTAGATTGAATGGTCAAGGGACCAAGTGCTGAAATTAATTGAACTTTATCGTGAACAGCACGTGTTGTGGGACCCCACATGCCGGGATTTTAAAGACAAAAACCTGTAAAATAACGCTTGGGTAGACATAAACGATGCAATGAAGGTGACAAAAGTTGAAGTGCAATCGAAGATGAGAATACTTAACGGACAATTCCAGCGACAATCCAAGAAACCAAGAAGCGGTTCCGCAGTTGATTCCAAGAAGTGGTTTGTCTTTGATGCCCTGTTGTTTACAAAGGACAAAACCACTCCCAGGTGGACACGAGAAGCAGGACTAGTTCAGCAACCACTGCTACTGAGGTTATTACAAACGAGGTAATTGTTTTTATTAATCGATAGGTATTGCGTTTCTACATTTTTAGGGCGCTGCTTTAACTAATGAATGTCATCAATAAGGTTACCTCACTAATTTCATATTTTTTATTTTATTAGATTCTTTGGCTATTTTGAGAAATTATTTAAAAAATTTTGATCGTGGAAACGTATATTTCTGTTGTAGGCACTAATTTTAACATTTCTGCTTCGATTTTAATGTTATTTTTATTTTCCATGTTTTTTTAGCTCGATGACAGAGTTTAAAATATTATGATAGCACATTGTGGTTCTGCTATGTGGGTTTCTAAAAATAGGTAAAAAATCACAAAATTAAGTACAGTAATATCGAGAGTTTGTGAGGTAACCGTATAGTAAACATTTGCCCTTTAAACAAGCTGGCTTATAATAAAAAATGTAGTATTAGAAAAAGTAACGATTTTATCAGGTGTACTTAGTAATAAACCGAGTCATGTACGGTATACAAAACTGTATTATTTTTCGTACGTCTAAATGAAAATATGTTTATGTTTAAAAATTATTATTAATTTTATTAAATACATAAATAAAAAGTTTACCTCGAGTAGGATTTGAACCTACGACCTGTACTTTGCTAGAGTACCGCGCCAACCAACTGCGCCATCAGGGTTCAAGCCCCAATCGATGTAAATTTTGTCTTTATGTATGTAGAACTGATGTGAATTCTAATTATAATGAGATTACAATCAAATTACTTATATTAATGGAATGTGAGCCTGCAATATTGCAATATGTTTATGTTTGTTTACAAAAAGATGATCCAATTAACGTTACAGATAAACATTACACATTGTTCTTTGGAGTTTTACCACGAACATCCAACACTCTTGCTTCCTGAGCAGCTCAGTACTTTTTCTACCGCGGAACCGAACCTTCAGGAGTGTTGACGAAAGCACATATTTCGTCCTCACTTCTCTTGCTACAGCTGATGGTTTCTTAGGTATCCTCTTTAAACGTAGTAGTACTGCTGAATACATTTTCGACAATTCTTCTTGCTCGGCAATGACGGTAGTTATAAATACGCTTACAGCTCCCCTTTTCTTGTAGCCCAGGGTAAGTTTCCAATATTCATCATCAGTGGGAACGCATCATCCGCCACGATAAGGTATGGGACAGGATAGGTTCTCCCAGGCAGTCTAGTAGGGTTTGGCAGATTTAGTTCAGACTTTTCAATAATTCTTTTAGGGCACTGTGAGCAAATACTCCATCGTCCGATAGTCGTCCTTGGCACCCAACGGACACGTACGTAAAGCAATAATTTGCATCAACAAGAGCTAGTAGCACAATACTGAAGTTACCCTTATAGTTCAAGAAATCACTTCCAGAGTTGATTGGTGCTTGCAACGAAACATGCTTCCCATCCATGCACCTACACAATGTGGAAAGTTCCATTGACGATAGTACTCCTTTTCATGGTGCAACCACTCCTCTTGTGTAGATGGGACTTTAAAAAAATTATTACTTAAATGAAAACATATTCAAATCTTTTAGTACACGTTTATATAACCCTTTGAAGTTTCTTTTGGTTATTTCCAAATTTTTTAAAAAAGTACGGATTTTTTTTAGGAAGAAAATATGGAAGAAGACAATTACAAGAAAAGAATTCCGATGTCCCAACTCAAGCCGTGCCAGCCGTATCTCCAGTTGCCTTAAACCCATGATGCAAACGGAAAAAGAACCCCTTGGCCGAGGAGACTTACGCAGTTATGAAGAATCTGAGCTACAATTTGAAAAAGAAGGATGACTGTGGTGTTTTTGGAGAGTATGTAGCTTGCCAGTTAAGGGAAATAAAAGACGTTCGCTCTCAAATGATCGCCAAACACCGAATAAACGAAATTTTCCGGCGGTATAGTACGATAGTAATCATTCATATCCTTCTGTGTGCTCAAGCCCTAGACCTCATACTAGACCTAATTTAGCCGGAGATTCAGAACTCCCAATTCCAATTACCACTGCCATAAACGTTCTAGATTATATATTGCAAATTGGTGAAAGTAACGAAAAAACCACATTAACTTCGTTGCAATTCATAAACAACATTAAGATTTTTTGTAAATTTCGAAATCAACTAATTAACTATACTATTTTGTATGCATTTCATATTGTTGATTATTTTTTTCTAGGGTATATTAAGTTACATTATTACTAATATTAGTGCTTAATTCAACTAGTTATTATTAACTTATGTTAGCTTAAGTTAACCAAGTTAACCTACCCACCCAAAACTACCCTAACTATTTTTTTTCATAAAATAAAATTTTACAAAATAAAACCTTTTATTTACGTATAAAACCTTTTACCGTTGTATTTTCCTTGAGTAAATCAATCAATGCGTCGCATACTTCGGGAACAACGGGAACAATAAATGAAATACTAGATCTTGAAACTTTGAACATGTAACCTAAACTGGAATAGGAGTCTCCTGTAGCTAAAAAACGCAATGAGATAGCCAATCTTTCCCTGACTGGGATCGCTTTTCTATAATTTCTGTCCTTTTTGCCAATTTTATGTCCCACCATTTGTATTAAATATTCGAAGTCACAACTCGTCATCCGTAGAAAGTTTTAAACACTTCCGTCACGTAACTGCCCTGACAGAGGATCTACATCATCCTCTTGCAAGTCCCTCAACATATCACTTCCACTGTAAATTGATCTTGTCTGCAGGGAAGGTTTCACCCAATACCTCCTCGGTATTCTCTGCTTTGCCAACACTACGCATGCTGCACCAGCAAGTACCACATGCTCAACACTCGACATTCTCACACAAACTGGCAAAGCAAGGCAAGGCCAGGCAAATTGGAGGTGTCAAAATATTAGTAAAAGCTACAGCATCAAATTGCGAAATTTAGTTTTTGCTATGAACTATTTTGTTAGTAACTTTTGCTATAACAACAAAAGTTAATAACAGTTACTAATAACATTTGGTGTAAACGCGGCTTAAACCTGATTTGTTATAGTTCTCAAATAAAAAAGTTCAGCGAACTATATGTTGAAGATACTTTTTCTAAATTTCACTTCATTGCTCCAAATTATATTTTTAAGAAATTGTCGTCACCATAATGTTGCGTTAAAATAAATTCACCAATGTATGTTTTTTTCAAAATCATTAAAATTTCAAACTCACTTTAAAAGACCGTTGGATGTGAGATTAAAGTACCCCAGAATAGCAATTGCTCAGTGGCGTAAATACGGACGTTAATTCCAAAGGGGCGCAAAAATTTGAAAGTATGAATTATTACTACAACCTGTTTTTCTTGTAAAAAAACAGGCATCCACTTTAAATAATACAATATTACGTTTCTTAGATTTTGAAAAATTTACAATAAAGAGACAAACAGAAACCGTTAAGCTTAATCATTTTCTTAGTAAAAGGGTCAACAAACAATAAAGCTGTCCATAGACCACACGGTTCGGGTGGGGTTTTCAAACAATATCATAAATCCTAATTACCGGTTTAAAGGATAAGTAAGTTTAAGAATATGCATTGAAAACTTACACTTGCACATTATTTACGATAATTGGTGATTTTGCATCCAGCCCCGTAAATAAACACACCGGACCTGGCCCACAGAGCGATTCCTTTACTAAATGCCCACAGCATTTTTTTTTGTTATTTCATTAAAGTTTTGTAAATGAAATTTTAATTACCCACTCTCTTCTATAGTAGTTTATTAACAGTCCTATAAAAACGAATCAAACTCTCTGTTGTGGTAGATTTTAAGAAAGTTGATAAAGTTAGTTAATGTGCAATATATTTATGGTTATTACTTACAATTGCAAACTTTAGTTTCATTTTTTTATTATAATCTCTGAAAAATACATATCCTTAATTACGAGTAGTGCGAAATAGGATATCCGAAATACATATACATATGATATAACACGTTTTTTTGGCTTTAACTATGATTCTATTTTAACTACACGAGTACAGGGTGATTCATTTTCGATGTTTTCTTATGGGAAGTACCCTTTCTATTACAGATAGACAAAAAGTAATGTGGGGTCCTTGTGCTCAATTTTGGTGTTAATTAAGATTCAATAGTCATAATCAAGATATCTCTCACCGTTATTGCGCAATTAGCCAAAATTGAAAAAATGGCAATTTTGAAAAACTTGAATAACTTTTTTATTTCTAAATGTATCGACAAACCGTAAAAACATTTTTAAGGCACTTTTTTAAGTAGAATCCGTTAGTGCATTCACATTTTTAATACCTTAATTTAAAGAGTATGACATAAAGTTGATATTTTTTATATGAAACCATGGATATAGAGAAAAAGCTGAAATAATCAAAAAAAATTTCGCGGAAAAAAAGCCAACCGGAAAAAAAGCTGACGGAAAAAAAGCCGCGTAAAAAAAGTCGCTAGAAAAAAAGAAAGAACGTTCAGTTTTATCTAAAAATAATGATGAAAAATTCAAAATAAAGAATAGTTTTACTGCAATGTTATTGTTTATTGATTGAAAGAGTTGATTAATAAAATTAATTTTTCATATTTTAAAAATTAAAACGAAATTAATTGAATTAATTGAGTAGCTAGAAAGATAAATTATTCATAATTATTATAATCATTTCATATTAATTAATAATACAATTATACTAACTTACATTACATAAATTATACAATTTCATTGTAATCGACGAGAACCTCCGTCTGTACTTTAAAAAAAAATTAAAGATGGTTCTACCAGAATTTCCATAGTCTTTCCATAGTTGGCTATGACACTTTTAAATGAGTTTTTTTGTGCTTTTCAATAATATATAACACTTCTATGCTATTTTAATAATTAATTGATTTCTTAAGTTTTTCTTATTTACGTTTTAAATTAAGAATACACAGTAGGCATAGGAGGCTGAGATTTATTTAAGTAAAAACAAATGATACCTATATGTCAAATAATAATTTAAAAATTAGAAGTGTGCTGCAAAGCGAGCTTGGAATTTAGTTATTAACATGCCTAATTATACAAATTCAGAAAAATTTTGCATGTTAAAGTGTTTTATATTATCCGAAGGTGATAAGAATGTGGCATCGGAATTATATTTACAAAATTTTCCTGAAAGGCAGCAGCCAAATAAAAATATTTTTGAGTGGTATAGTTATTAGAAATGACAATTTTTGCTAGCTCAAAACAATACCTTAATTAATTATAGGTTACAGAAAAATTTAATTGAATTTGGTTCTTTTAAAAATCCCAGGCCAAAAACTCACTTTAAACGAAATTCTGAAGAAAATTCAATGGTCGTATTAAGACACCTTCATCTAGACAAATGGTTAATCTAGGCGTGTCTCGAAGCAAAGCCCTTCGAATTTTAAAGAAACACAAACACCATTGCTATAGATTTCGGAGAAAACATTTATTTGACTATAGACGACAAAAGGCGGCGTACTGCGTTTTGTAACTCTATTGGATGGTCAGACGAGGCGCATATCAGTAGTGATGGTATTTTTAATAATCACAATTTACCTTACTGGGCAGATACTAACACTCATGTCAGTGTTGTCCGTAGGAGTCAAGGGAAATTTGGAATAAATGTGTGGTGGTACACTAAAAACGGACGTGTTTATTATCACATGTATGAAGGAACATTAAACGCAATGAAATATCTGGATATTCTACGAATTGATTTGGAGGGATTTCTAGAGAGTCTTCCTTTAGCACAATATTGCAATGTCATATTTCAACAAGACGGAGCTCTCGCACATAATTCCCGTGTAGTTAGTGACTACTTAAATTTACGTTTTCCTAATAGGTGGATGGGAACGACAGCACCAATTTTGTGGCCTGCTCGTTCACCCGATCTTTCCCCTTTAGGGAACGTGTATAATTTTCCTCACACTCCCAATGACGATTGCCACAGCAGAAAGGTCATTCTCAAAATTAAAAATCATTAAAAACTACCTTAGTACTACGTCTCAAAATCGTCTGAGCTCATTAGCAACAATTTCTATTGAAAGACCTAGAGCAAGTGGTATTAATTTTGAGAATGTCGTTTCACAATTTGCTTCAGAACAAACAGGAAAGAAATCTTTCTAGAAGGGCGCGGTAAACAAAATTAGATTAATTGATTTATTAGTTTCGGTATTGCTTGTATTATAAGTTTTGTCACTTTTGTACGTACTATTGAGCTAAAATAATACTGTTACAGCAAAATTTTCTCTGTGTGCATTTGACGGTACATAATCAATTGCGTTAGTAGTCTATGACCATGAAATAGCAAAGTGACAGTTTATAAGTCTTTAATCTATCAAATTTGCCAGTTTGACAGATGCTTAACTCCTACTTGAAAATCGTGAGATGCACGATTTACACACAAAAATGTGTCTACATCAAAATTTGAATTTGGGAAGGGTCTACAGTAACAAGCTGTACCAGTATTTTATGAGCGCGATGGTACATAATATATGTATATTTACATGTAACATTTGCTAACGCATTAAATACTGGGTAAAACAGTTTTTTTTATTTGAATGGATTTGGTTTAAGTTTAGGTGGGAGAGTGAGGCTAGGCGTAAAACTGCTCCAGGGCGCTTAAACCCTGGTTACGCCACAGCAATTGCTACATTATCATTGTCAACAATCGGCTTTCTTTTTTCGATTCAGAACCACAGTTTCCATTACACTTGACTATGCTCGGTGATGGTTTTTGTTTGTGTGGATACAAATGAATTACATGTTCTTGTTAAAACTTTGTTACATTGTCCATAAGCCATAAATAAATTTAAATAATCTTATTGTGGGATAAGACTAAATATTTGCGAATTTAAAGGTTACATAATTTCTTGCACAGCCAACTTACATTTAGATATGTGAATTCCTCCGCTCTGTAGAAGTAAAATATCTGGTGCGGAATAACAGACGGCCTTCCAACGTACAAAATGGAAATTAAACGAAATGGAATAATTTTTTTGCACGATTGAGCTTTTTCGAGTATTTACCATAGCTGTTTCCAAGACAGTAGGATATGTTTACTGGTTGCGAGGCCCAACTCGTCGGTAAGTATATTACTTGCCGACGTCTTTTACTTACCAACGTAAAATTATATATACTAGAAAACAATCAGAACAAAACATTTGGCCATTTCTATTTAAAACGTCACTTTTGACTTTTCGTTTATTTAGTAGAAATTAAATAATTTCAATTGTGGTAAATTTAATACAATCGTGCAAAAAACAGTATGAGCATCACGAACATTAAAGGTTGTACCGGTCTTCGGCCAAATTGGACGCCGGCCGTCAACCGGTAAACGTCCCTTACTGTTCTTGATACTCAATATACTATAATAACAATTTAGGATTTATTACGAAAATAGGTAACATTGTAAAAAACAATAATCTATGTCAAAGAGGCGTTTAAAACTTTCAGATAGAGGTTAATAAATTTAAAAAAATTTCCACAGCCGCCCGCTTCTATAAAACTATCATATAACTATCATAATACAGCTTAAGCAGTTTCAATCATATTTATTTAATTTTTACATTTATTTGGCTTTATATTAAAAAACAGCTATGTTAATATACAGGGTGTCCTGGAAAGGTCTTTACAACGCTCTTCTACATAGAGTATACCTCAAAATAAGTTGATTTGGCTAAACTTACCTTAGTCCAAAAGTTGATAATAACCGAGCTACAGGGTGTCAAAGTGGAACAACTAAATCACATCTTCTTTAATATATTTGGGCCAATTCGCGCTAACTTCGCGAAATTTGGTGTGCAGAGTTTACTTGGAATGAGAAATTCGGCTTTGTGAACGATTTTGTTGTCGTCACAAACGACGATTACTATAACGTTTTTGTGCCATGGCGTGTGTCATCTTGGGTTTGATAAATATTTTTCCCTATCTTTTACAGTTAAGAAAAGCGTCTATATTGACGTCGCTAGAAAGAAAGTAAAAGATTGTTCCTTGTTTGACACGTTGTGAACTCTGGAACACTCTCGGTATTTCCTTGACAATATCTAAGAACCAACTGCATATCGGTATGTTCCACATTGGTGCATTGCCATAGTTTCAAATAGATAAAACTACTCACATTTAAGTAACTTTTACTACTAAATTTTCTTAATAATTAATAAATAATAATTTAAAAAGTTTAAATTTTTTACCCAAATTTTGATCATGGCCGGGCAATATACCAATGCAGAATATACTGATATGTTATTGGTTTTTGGATATTGTCAAGGAAATAGCCGAGAGTTCATAGCGAACAGGTTTATGCAAACTAAAATCCGCATGCAATTAAAGTTAGACATTTTTAACATGAATTTAAAATTAATGTGTGGACAGGGTTGATAGGAAATATTATTGTTGGTCCTATCATCTTACCGCAAAGATTAACCGGTGACATTTACGTGCAACGTTATTATTATTATTATTATTCTTGGCCGACTGAACACTATTTGGGTACTCTTGTTTCTTAGATGTGTAACAACATTTGAGTGATGATCTGGATCCATGTGGAGGTAAGATTTTAAGGATTTGACATTTAAATGGCCTGTAATTTTAGTGATTGGCAGATCACTTACTTCAGATTTGGCTAATGTTGATACGGTACTTCCGCGATTTCAATGATTAAGGCCAATTTTGATAGCTGAATCTCTGGTGCATTTATGGGGTTAAACAGTCTAACAGAACATAAATCAGGATTTTCTTTATTTTTCGTAAGCCACTTACTATCGTTAAATGTTTTATCTTCACCCTGGGCTGTTCACGAAAATATTGGATTGTATTAATAGTAATACCGAAAAATTTCTTCTGCAATCAATTTGTAGTGTTCTCGTCACATAAGTTCACCACTTTTATAATTTCTTCCATAGTTAAAGCAGTAGCACTAGTTTTCCTTTTATCGGGTTTGCTTTGCAGTTCCCATCTTTTTGCGTTTTTAGCACTGCGAGCTGATTGAAAAATAATGTCCTTAAACGGGTCAAAAATTGCGCCAAATTCATTGAAATATTTTTATTGAATACATTTTAGTTAGTTTTGATAACGTATTCTCTGAAGTCTGTCCCATCTTTTTTCTTCATATTGTAGAGCCAGTCTTCCAGTACTCTAGCAATTTCAATAACTGGCGTATTGCCATCCAAATTACCCTTTCTCTCGGAGAAAAATTGTATGAATCGCTTCCATATTGTATTTATTATTGTATTTTTAGGTACGGTATTCGATACTGCTGACTTTACATTTTCTTTAGTAGCACTGCCTAAACGGTTCATTTTTGAAGATAAAAATACAAAAACTTGTGTTTGATGTTTATTTAAGCGTTACTGACAGAATTTAACTATTGTTACCTTCGTAACGTTAACACGTAGTTTATCCATTTGCAAACATACCTACGAGCAGTTTATCTGATGTCGAAGTGACAAAACGTATATTAAAACCCATTGTCTTTGTCAGATGAATTAAATTGTCGTCCATCAATTTTTTATTCTTGAAGATAATTCGATGAAGCATTAGTATTAGTAAATTACGTAACTGAGTGAAATAAAAATATGTCAGTTTAAATGATTCCTTCATATCTACCTGTGCTTGAATTCCATCTTCCGGACATTTCGTGCAATCTTTTGACAGTTAACGCACAGGATGCAGCGATCATTAACGAGAAAACCATAAACATCATTGTCGAAATATCGTCACAGCAAGATTTAAATGCAGACTAATCTAATTCTAAGCGGAGATACGAGAACCCTGCTATTAACAGATATTTGAAACCTGCACACTTTTATGGAAAATTGCCAAATGGGCAATTGGTTCTATGAGACTGGTTACTGTTCTCCGAATCGAACGGAAAAGCATTTTGTATCCAGTGCAAATTATTCTCTAAAGAAACCAATCAACTTTCGCACGACGGCTTCAATGACTGGAAGCATGCCGACACAGCACTTAGTAGTCACGAGAGAAATCCCGGTTACCGTAAAAACGTGCTTCATTTAGTAGCAAGACGTTCCAAGTCGACGGTTGATTCGAAATTGAAAAGTCAATTCGAAGCTGATTCAAGCGATTAGTAGCCGTTGTACAGTTTTTAGCATCCCAAGGATTGGCATTCCGAGGAACAAATCAAACAATTGGCTCGACACGTAATGGAAATTACCTCGGAGCTGATCGCCGAATTTGACGATTGTCTTGCTGGACACATCAGAAAATATGACAATTGTGGGAAAGGCCAAAGTTCCTACTTGCCGTAGGATATTTGCAACGAGATCATCCGTTTGATTGGATCTGAAGTGCGCAACAAAATCTTACAGGAAGTGAACGATTCAAAATATTACTCCGTGATAATCGATTCAACCCCAGATGTGTCGCATATCGATCAGTTGAGTATTGTTTTCGATTAGTGGAAAGTGATAGAATTCCAGTGGAACGTTCATGCACATTTATTCCATTACTCAGTCACAAATCTGAATCCCTCGATTCCGTTGCTATGAAATTACCAGAAGAAGCCAAGTTGAACGTAAAAAAAGCAGAGGATGACTTCAGCAATATTTCCGGTGCATATTCGGATTTACGATGGCCGTGTATGTCCCTTGTACAGCGCATTCACTTAATTTGGTTGGTTTGTGTGTTGCCGAATGCTGTACATTATTTCATGTTTCTGCAGACACTATATTTCTTCAGTGCCAGTACCAGCCGTTGGCAAGTGATGAATGATCAGTTGGTTGCATCGGAAGGATAGTATAAAGTGATAAAATTGAGCGAGACACGGTGGTCTGCGAGACATGATGCATCAGTGGTATTATTAGAAATCGCCAATGATGACATACAAACAATACAATCAAACACGAGGCCGAATCTTTATTGAAAAAATTGAGTCGCAATGACACCAAGTTTATGCTACTATTATGGACTAGAATTTTAGAAAGAATCGACAAGGCCAATAAAAATCTGTAATCGGTAAATTTGAATATAGGAGGGGCAGTTGATTTACTCCCTAGAAAATTATTCAGATGTTCTGAACAGAGAAAGATTTGAAAAACTTTGTGCAGAAGCTGCGAATTTGACCTAGATAGAATGGAATGCTGGGACTACGGAGCGAGTATAAGGAAATACCCGTTTGGTGAGAACATCCAAAATCAAACCAGTAAACTGTGGCTACAGTTTGAAACGTTCAACCCGACATTAGACCAGATAATAGCAGAATTGAGGAGGCGCGGAATGGCATATCCCGAAGTATTGTCTTTGTTTAGGTTTCTATTTCAACTACGAGGAAAGGATGCATCAGTGATAAAGCGTGATGCTCCAAATCTCGTAATGCGCTACTTAGATGATTTGGATAGAAACTTGATTGAGGAGTGTTTGTAGTTTAAAGTTTGTTTGTTGCAGAAAATAATTTTAAATGGATTGATACTTTCGTTTCCTAATATTTATACTACTATACTTAAAATGTATGTCACCATTCCGGTGTCAAATGCAACAGGAGAAAGACGTTTTTCTTCTCTGGGTAGAATTTAAAACTACTTGACAAGCACACTAAATGATATTTTGACCACCATTTCAATAGAGAATGACATCGCAAAATCATTGAATTTGGAAGAACTCGCAGATAAATTTTCAACAACCAAGATAGAAAGAAAAATTATATGAATATCTGTATTAAGATAATATTTTAATAATGGCTGTATCGATCATTTTCTAACTTCAATAAAGTTTATACTTTACATTTCGTTTCATTTGCTTATTTCAGCCCAAGAACTCTAAGCCATAATATTGCTGATAACGATGGTAATAAAATAACAATATGAATAATAATAATAAAAATAGTTCTAATGACGACAGGTACTGGTACTACTAATAATAATAACAATGATAATAAAATAACAGTAACAAGGCAATCTCAACGATAACCTTAGTTTAATGAGTAAAGTCACATAAATTCAATTTTAAAATAATTGGGGAAGGTGCAAGGGCGCCATTTTGTTCTGACCATGGCGTCATTTTTTTCTGGCCAGGGCGCACAGATAGCAACAACCGCCCTGATTCTGATAAGGGTGGTAAGTTCAATTTACGTCTCATAAATCACGGAAATCATACACCGTGCAATAGACCATATGTTTGTTATATTTATTTCTTGATCTATTTAACGAGCTTCTGGGTCATTCCATCGATTTTCGCCCAATAATGTATTTTTGGATTGTCACACGATTTTTTAAAAAAAATTTTCATGGAAATTTAATATTTTAAAAATTAGCTAATATTACACAGGGTGAGACAAAAAAAAATAAAAAGGGTTATATTTCTACTTTCTTAGTTCTTATGTTTTGAAGAAACACTATTTTAGATACCAACTTCAAACTTCTCCTAACACACTTTGTTTTATAAGTTATAATGGATGAATATTGGATGCTAGTTAGTGATAGTTGCCCTCTCTTTCGAGGGCCACCGGAGCACGTAGGTCACCTTGGTGGCCTACGTAAAATATTCAGCTGTTTTAGAAATATTTAATAAAAATCATAAACTGACTCTAATAAACCCCCCTCTCCGAGACATCCAGACTCATGGCCGATCTTGACGAAACTTGGCCAAAATTTGTAAAATGAGCAAATAAGTCGATTAAGCGATAGTGAAAAAAAAGTCGATTGCATAACCTTCTATACCTACATATGCATATATAGGTTCAAAGTTAAAAATAGATATCTTGCTTACCCTTCAAGATAACTATGGAATGTTTCATATCATTTTAAAGCAAATTTTGCTCCCTTTCAAATAAAGTAAAAATATGTGTATGTTATATCAGCAATACGAGCAATGTTTTCAATTTCCGGAAAAACCGGAAGTAGTGTTTTCATCAGGATATCAGTTAATTAGCGCAATTTTATTTCCAAAATTCCAAGTTTGTAACCAAAATAGTTAGAAGTTATAACAATATCAATATTAAATATTTGAAAATTCATATCTCCTATACCAGTAGCTTTAGAAGAAGCAGGTTAGTTGCATTCATAAGAGTGGGTATGTTATATCAGCAATACGAGCAATGTTTTCAATTTCCGGAAAAACCGGAAGTAGTGTTTTCATCAGGATATCAGTTAATTAGCGCAATTTATTTCCAAAATTCCAAGTTTGTAACCAAAATAGTTAGAAGTTATAACAATATCAATATTAAATATTTGAAAATTCATATCTCCTATACCAGTAGCTTTAGAAGAAGCAGGTTAGTTGCATTCATAAGAGTGGGTGGTTGCCTACAAAATATAAAAAAAAACAAAAAAAAATACTTGGAGAGAATTTTGAATACCCCCTGTATACCTAATGCGTTTAAGAGCTTGTTTTGTAGACATAATTGTCTCGTTCATTCCAAATTTCATCAAAATCGTCCGTATAGTTTCGGCAGGCGAGTGACAGACACACAAACACACAGACATTTTGAGAAAATTTTTTTCGACCGCAATTCCATCTTGTTTAGCAAGAAAGTGAAAATCTAAATCCTTTGAAAACATTTTACGGACGAAAAAATTTATTGACATCTATCAAACTACTAAATTACTTGGATTCCTGATTCAATTTTTAAATACCAAAAATAATGTGGCCTTAGTAAAACGTATTTTAGGTTGCATTTTTATGTGGCCAGGCTCATCATCTTATGTAAATAACCCTGTATAGGTACTCAAGAATTTGTCAGATATGGAGAGACAACTCATTCCCGTTACCTTGGTGTTGGTAGGTATAATATCAGAGGTTACCAGATATTTGTTAAGGTTCACCATTTGCCTGTGGGTTAGGTTGGATTAACCCCTTAGTGATCTCAGCTCCTATGTCAGATCTAGCAATTACATCTGAAAAAACTAAAATTTTGAGTCTTGTGCCTCAATCCTGGTAAAAAAAAAATAATAATCACTGAATTTGGTGCCACAGATTATTTAGTGAAGACTACCAGAAAACTTATGAAAAAACAAAGTGTTTTGTCCGAAATACCGCCTAAAGCTTCAGCAAATTTTTTCTCTGCAATTAAAGACTTGGTGACAGAATTTTATCAAAATGATGAATATAGTAGAATGTGTCCAGGTATAAAAGATTTTGTGAATGTTAGAAACGATGCAGGAGAGAAGGTAAAAATTCAAAAAAGATTGATGTTGTGTAACTTAAAAGAACTTTTCCTGGAATTTATGTGTGAAGCTAATGATAGATTCTCTTAGAATAAAAGAAAAATACAGTGAATATTTTAAATATATGGTTTGCAACATTACAAATGAAGAATGTGTGATAAGTTAAGACTGCATAGAGGGTCCTGGAGATGAAAGAACAAGAAGAATTTTTGAAGAAGTGAGAAGTGTTACATAGTGTAAATGAAATACAGTATAAACAATGGGTCATCACGAATAGATGTGATTTTGTAACTGTGGTGGTATCCTCTGAAGAATTTCTAGACGATTTATTAAAGAAACTTAAAAATTTAAGAAAACATCATTACATTGCTAAACATCAAATCAAAATATCTACAACATAGAAGAGTGCATAATAATTGGCGATTTTGCAGAAAATTACACATTTATCATTCAGGACAAAATACAAAGTTACCACTGGGTAAATAAACAAAGTACGCTATACCCGTTTGTAATTTATTATACTGATCCTCTTACAAACGAACTTTCATCCAAAAGCTTTTGCATTATTTCTAATTGTCTTCAGCATGATACGTTATAATAGTGTGGTAATGGTGCCAAGTATAAAAAGTGTTTTAAATAATTTAATATACAAATAAATAATAATAAAAAAATGTTCTCCAAACAAATCATTAAACTAACTGGAGATACAAACCATTCATCAAATATAACGCCTTTGTCCCAGTCGGAAAATTAAAGTGGGCCGATTCAATCTTTTGATTTGCTTAATTACCACAAATTTATGCATAGTTATTTCCACTTAACATCAATATAGTAACTGCCATGTAACACTAATAAAAATGATCTCGGACGCCAAGTTATTTTTTGATTATGCTCGGAATAACTAAACCGAGTTTTACAATAAAAATTTACTAAAATGTAAAAATAAAAAAATATACAAACTATGTTTATGAACACTTAAAATTTAGAATTATACAAAATATATCTTAAAACTACTTGTAATAGCCTTAAATTACTAAATAATGGATATAAATACCTGTTCGAAAAATTTTTGTACACAAACTTTTTAATACCCTCTGGTATCTAAATGATTACAAACATGTAAACCAAAGGTGATGTCATGTTTGCACCAATATTGCGCAACAGTCGTAATAACAATGCTTACGTTGTAAACCACACCCAAAATGGAATTTTACTTCTTATAAATTTCTCTTCGTGAAATTTGGATTTCAATGTTTTTCTCGAAAGTTCATATAAAAAATTGTAATCAAAACTTAGATCTGCATTAAAACCAAAACGCAATCATAAAATGAAAGCGTACGTAAAAATAGAATAAATGTGCAATTAAATAAGTAGTAAAAGTAAAAATAAAAGTGCTTGCAAAAAGCAAATGTTCTAAATTTTAATATTACGAGTTAAATTATCTTACCATTAAATCAATGGCACTTTTCACAAAATTTAGGTGGAAAATATGAGCAGAAAAAAAATAATTTAAAGACGTGGGAGTATAAGCCCTTAAGAAGATATGCACTTAAGTTACACCAAAATTCAAATTAAGTTACCTACCACATACTTATACATCAGTAATAATTAAAAACTCTTTTTTCTTATATTTACAACTATATGAACGAAGAACATAAATTACGGTATATTTTAATACAACTAAAAATGGGTTGTTACAACGTCAGTATTTTATACTTTTCAAACAAAAATTATTCCCAAAATTAAAAAATTGTTGTATCACATAAAACACAGTATATATTTTTCTCGTGGGTCGTCTGCGCAATAAAAAATAAAAAAAAACTTTTGTAATTTGACTTTTCATGATAGCGGCTTTAATTTAAAAGCATAGTGGAATTTTGTTTGCAACATCTCATGCACAAAGCCCTTGCGGCGATGTTGAGAGTACAGTTAAAAGGCTAGTTTCCAAGACAAGCCTTCAACGACTTAACAATCCAATTTTAAATGTTCCAGGCATGTTTGACTACTGTCAAAGAAATATCACGGGAGTGCTATCAAGCAAACAAGAGGAAACCATTGTTTTGTGCCCACATCAAATAAAGTCATTAGTACTAGGGTAATATTTGGATCAGCCAAGTATCAAGATATACATATTTTAAAAAATGTTAAACAGAATTTTTTACATCAAATACCTACCTGTTGTTCGTTTTTTCTAAAATCCTACAAAAAAGTTTCGTTTTTTTATTCTATTGTAGTTCTTAATATTATTTACAAAGAAGTGTCCATCAAAAATGGAGTTATTTTAAAATTTTGTAATTTCCAAATAAAAAATATAACCCTTCTGAATATTTTTTTGTTTTTATTCCCAACATATTTAAGTAAACATTTTGACAAAAATTCAAGCAAATAAAACAATCTCTTTTTTATATACAGGGGATCAAAAATTATTTATTTTTTATTTTTTTGGTAACATCATGTTAATTAATAAATTATTTTAAGGAGCAATTGACCATTTTAATATTTTTGATATTTTCTAAAAGTTAACAATATGTTAGAAGCAAATTACATTACTTTTAAAAACTTTGAACAATACAGGGTGTTCTAATGCCCTAGTTGAAACTGTTATAAAACGAAAATGTCGATGTTTTTTGCGCACATTGTAGAAATTTTGGTTATCTTCAAAATGCGGAAAAATTAAAAAATAGTGTAATTTTGTAAACGTCATATATTTTAGAAACCTTTTTAATAAATCAGTGGATTTCAATTATTAGTACATGGCTGAAAGCACGGCTTAGCGTGTTTAAACCGAACTTTCAAAAACGCACGTTTTTAAAGTTACCATGGCAACATCAACAACTCAAGAAATGTGAAGTCTAAATGACAATTTTTTGATTATTGATCTGACAGGAGTACCTTGTAAGGTCAAATAAAACATTACTAACAAATTAAAAACCTTTATTTAAACATTATTTAAAACTTTTAATTTTATAAAAAAAAATAGAAAGTACAGTTAGTATTGTTAGATATATTAATTTTTATTTACATATTTCACATTATTAGTTCTTATTTCCATTTTTTGTAGCAATAATAGTAGTATTTATGATTTCAAGGTGCACCAATAAAAAAAATAGCCTATAGTATTAGTGGATAACTGGTTTTTAAAGACCTTTTTATCCATTTCTACTTTAATATACTATTACAACGGATTCATTCGCTTAATGAAAGTCATGAAAACTTATAAGCAAAAAATAATATTTTATATGACGATGAGATGTGGCCCATTTTACTCAAAAGGTTTTCAGTTAATTTGATTAACATTCTACAGAAAATGACCAAAAAATGTTCTATTGAGTGAGCATCTATCTTTGCATTTATCAACAATTGTAAATTTATTTCAAAATTATACGCAAAACATTTTCTAAACCAAAGTGATACAAAAAATGTAAATGTGAACGACAAAATAAGCTTAACCTGTAAGATTCATTTTTAATTTAACGGAATAAGTTAAGGCAAAATTATATAATTACATAACGATCACAAGTTATAAATCTTATTTTATTCACTTGATTCTTCGGAAGAACTACTACCAGAATGCAAATTTATAACTGCTTCCAACATATTTTCTATTATACCATCTAAATCCCACATTCGCTTTTCCTCATTAATTGCATGTTTCACACAGTAAATCATATCATTTTTGTGCTGTAACATTGACTATACCTTCATCCAACAAGTTTTGTACATCGGTAATTTTATATGTGGTATTATTGGCCGCTACGTAATGTTTAATTGTTGCCCATACCAGTTCAATCTGATTTAAATTGCAGTGGTATGGGGGCAATCGCAATACGATTCTTCCGCTGCTGTTGATTATTTCATCAATAACGTAAGGAGTTCGACGAGATTGGGAATATTGTTTTACTAATTGCAATAGTTCTATTTTTTATAAGTTTCCACCTGTTGGTGTTAGAGCTTTGCTATGAAGCCATCTTTTCGCCAACTTTGGGCAGAAACTCTTTCAGCTTTAATTCTGTGATAAGAAGCATTATCCATTACGATCACTCAGTAATCTTCGAAAAGCGGTAGAACACTTTCCAACCAATTTTTAAACACCTCACCATTCATTTCTTTATGGTAATCACATAAAACAATTATAAACTTAAATTTATTGCTTACCTGTCATTCTCGATTCAAAATTTAAATAAGCACCCTCCACAAAACCTGAGGTTCTACTCATATGCACAACAATCAAGCGTTTTCCTTTGCCCGATCGATTTTTGATGCCGGTCGAATGACCCTGCAAGTGTGCTTGCCTTGCAGTAGTACATTTCCAAATCTTATTTTTCACATGCCCCGAATTAACCCAAGTTTCATCTGTATAATAAATCTTTCTTCCCTCTTCACGATACTTTTTGATGGAAGTTTAGTATTTGCGTTTCCATGCACAATTTCTTGTTTTTCAATTAAAACAGTTTTTCTCCTTCAATTCTCATACTTGAATCCCTTTCGCAATATTCTCCACAAACTCATGCGTTTGAAATCTGGTAGTGAATCATCATAATTTACAGCTCTTAAGACTTTTTCTAAAGTAGGCAGTTCATTTTTAAAAAAGAACGAATGCACATGCTTTCGGATACCTGATTTTTCAAAATCTTGAAGTCGTGTATATTGACTTTGACGTGTTCGTGTCTTTTCAGGGGAACGTGCAATACCAGGAATCTTTATTTATTTGATAATGTTCCACAACATTCGCTCACCTAGGCCGGACTCAATAGATGTTAATTTAAAAGCTTCCGGTTTACCCTTATTGTTCTTAAACGCTCATTGTTCTACCGTAATACACAAAATATGGTAACACTGTAAAACATGTTTATTTCATTAAACGTTATACAAGTAGGTTAGGGTACTTACGTTAGGTAAATGATGCAAGTGCGGTGGAGTTCTGCCAAGAACTGTTATGTAATATGTAGTAAAAATGACGGATAGAAGAATATAAATGAAAAACACGAGGATTACAAAGAACACAAAATAATGGAGTTGACAAAACTATCTGACAGTAGGACAAACAATTTTACCAATATATGTTGAATTTTACTTCAAATATCACTATTTTATGAATATACGTTTGTGTGTTTAAAATTTGTTTGCATATTAACCAATAAGAATGAAGGTCAAAGCTGCCCTATGTTTTCCTTCACTGCCTTCTTAAATGGAATAGATTGTAATCATTTTAACATATTTGCAGAAGTATAAATGTCTACTACGAAAAAATAAATGTATAAGAAAATATGTAATTTTAATACTTTTATATCACCCCGTAGATGAAAATTATGTTAAAAAATTAAAAGTTTTCGATTTTTGGCTCTTGCTTGTGATGGAAAACAAAATATATTTTTTTCAAAATTTTTGTAAAATATGTGGCAACCTATATTAGGCGAATTTTCATGGAACGACCCTTCTAAAGTTAAATCCAAACAAAGTGGCGTCATCAATGACGCATTTCTATGTCTTATGTGGCTATGTTTCCGTCGCAAATTGTATAATAAAATTTGTAAAAAAAACAACTCTAATGCAATTAATATAATACTTTTGAGATAAAATAATGTATGTGCACAAGCTTGTTTTTGTTGGGTTTAGACGTAAAATTTGATTGATATTAGATGTAAAATTTTGTGATAAAATTTTAATCAACAGGCCAGCAAGTAACGACGTAAACCTAGTCACTGTCAGAGATGGTGCTGTGTCTTTTATTCATCGATTCATCGATATTTTGAGGTTACGGATGACATTATTCTGATAGGCATATTTGATTGATTTTTGTCAACAATTTGTAACAGTGAGATCTGTATTTTCATTCTGCGGTTGCCAAAATGCCCAAGCAAATGGATAGTCGATGCACCATTAATTAGCTATTTCGAGCAAGAAAGTGACAATAATAGGCCTCTGTTGGCTTTAAATGCTGTTCGAGAGGTAAAATTTGGATAATACATATAAAATAATTCTACTGTAAGAGTATGAAAATGTAAACTTTCACCACGTTTCGATAACACTTACAGTTATCTTCGTCAGCAGTAATATCTATTAAAATTGTGAAAGATGTTGGAAACAATGTTGTCATAGTTGAAAAATTAAAACATAAACAACAACTATAGAATTAAATTTTAGTAAAGAATAACTAGATCATTAAAAATTAAATATTGTTAAACTGCCTTAAAGATGACAAATCAAAACACCCTCTAAACGGTCGAGGCTAACAATGAAAAATGTCAGCCAAAAAACACATTTAACAAAATTTATGATGTAAGTGTAAAGTTGTGAAAAAGTTCAATTTGAAAATGATAGAAGCATTCACAAATATAAACATGACATCAAATAAAATAATCCAGTTAAATCTAACAAAGAGATATCTTTGCCAATAGTTGAAAGTGTTGTTAACAATGAAAAGCATAATGCAGAACGTTTTTTATAATTTTTTTAATTTTAATATTAATTTCAACTACTTATGTTAAATTATAGTGCTGGTAATTTAACATATAATTGGTAAAGCATTTGCTTCAACGTCTAGAAAAAACACATGAAAAAACCTAGACATACCAAAATCAAAATTAAAAGCAAAATCAAGACGTATCATTATGCCTTTTTTAATTATAAGATGCCAAAGCCTATTTAAACGGAGATTTTCTTCTTGTCTATTAAAATTATTAGCGTGTTTATATATCTCAATAGCTTCACGTTATAAACGGACATAATAGTGAGTTTGCCTAGACAATATTTCCATATTGTCAAATTGAATGTCATGATTTAGATTATTTACCGCATGATCAGCCACCGCAGACTTCTCTGGTTGACCTAATCTACAAAATTTCATTTGTTCTTTACGTCTTGTATCAAAGCTACGTTTTGTAGTTCCAATGCATACTTTTTCCATAGAGTGATACATCTATTAAATCTTAGTGATACAATGTCTTGTAGGTTTAAAAATAGTCTCTAACAATTTAAATTGTTTCATGTCTATCTATTAACGGTTTTAGTAGGAAGGTGTGATACATTATGAAGGTATCTTGTAAGTGTTATCCTTAAAGTGTAATCATTATTAATATTTAAGTGTAAATCCATTATCTTTCATTGTAAATATTAGATTCATCTTAAAATTCAGGGTCACAAATTCGTTTTGCTCGATCTACTAAAGATGTAATTACACCAATTTTTTGACGTGGATGGTGGTTGGATAATTTATGAAGGTATCTATCAGTATGTGTCGGCTTTCTCTAAACCTTAAAAGATAGTGAATTATTATTTTTAGATATTAATATATCAAGAAATGGTAAACTTCCATGGTAAATTCAATACTAGGATGTACACCATCTATAAAAACCAAAAACTCATGCAGTGCCTCTTCTCCATGTCTCTAAGTAACAAATGTGTTATCTACATATCTATACCAAACTGAAGGTTTTTTAGGTGTATTTTGTAACTGTAATGTTTCAAGTTTTTCCGTGTAAAAATTATCTATAATAGGACTAAGGGGACTACCCATTGCTATATCATCAATATGTTCATACAATTTAGTATTCCATTGAAAATAAGTTGTAATAAAACAGTGCTGAAAAATAATGGTTATATCCTTTGGAAAAAGATGATCAATGTATTCAATAGTTTCTTTTGTAAAAAGTGAAACAACATCAAAACTGACCATTATATTACTCTGTTCAATTTTGAAACTATTAATTTTTTCAACAAAGTCGGCAGAATTTTTAATGCAATGGGGTGTTTTACCTACATGAGGTTGTAATAAAAATGTAAGATGTTTTGTAACCAATTGTACTAACAATAGACCTTAAAGGAATATTAGGTTTACGGACTTTTGGTAAACCATATAGTTTTGGTGCAATAGCTTCAGAGTTGGTTACTTTCTTTTTTATTTCTTTAAGATTAGATGATAATTTAATAAGTTCTTTAGGTTTTTAAAGAAACTTTTTTGTTGGATCTTTTGATATTACCTTTATCTGATTTTAATATTATTATATTTTCATTGCGTTTAAGATCAAGTAAAGAACGTCGTTGACGAAAGGATAAGTTGTTCTTTGGAGGTTGTGTTTAACGTAATATGTTAACGGTGTTATATCTAACTTCATTAGCAGCATCAAAAGGTATTGATTTAACGGAGTTTTCGATATTGGAAATTATATCTTCAAAAGGTATTACTCTTGGTGTTATCGCAAAATTTCCTCTTTTAGAAAGTGCTTGAATTTTAATAGATATTACTACTGACGAAGATAACTGTAAGTGTTATCGAAACGTTTAGGTTGTATAATTTAAAATACACCATTAAAAAACCCAAAAAAGATAAGCAGTACTGTACGAGTATTTTATTGTACTGTGTAGCTGCTGCTCTAAACGTTAGTTTAAGGACACTAAACAGGATCTCTCAAGCAGAAACAGAATCAGAATTTAAAGTCACATTTTACAATTGTCTTTTATAAAATTGAATTTATTATTATATTTATCATTAAAGACATTAATATAATAAAAACGTTTTATCCTATATAGTTTTAGAACAACACATAACCATTCAATCTGTGGTCCGACTAAAAGATAGGGATTATTCAATGGAGTACCACTTCTTTGAAGATTGCTCAAAGAACTTGGATTTAAATGGATAAAGGATAATTCACGACGTGGACTCATGGAACTACGGAATGTGGCTTTGAAGAGAATGGAATTCCTGGGATCATATAAACAAACTGAGGACGATGCTTTATACCAGTTTGTATTCCTTGATGAGACCTGGATATTTCAAAATGGAACTATCGGTCGTTCTTGGCAAAATGAAAATCTAAAGAGTGTTAAAATTACTAAAACAGATACAAATAAGTTTTTGAACTAAAATTTAGACAAAATCCCCTTTCAGATATACTTCATGCAGGGAGCCAAAATGGATTTATTGAGGGTTGTGAAGCAAGATTTTGTTCAAAAAGTAAACTTAGCGATTATCATGGGGAAATGAACCAGGACAACTTCTTGAAATGGTTCGAATATTAGTTGTTGCAAAACCTACAGAATCCTTCTCTCATTATCCTGGATAATGCATCTTATCACAGTATGCTAGTGGAGAAAACGCCTACCCCTGCATGGAAAAAAAGTGCTATTAAGGAGTGGTTGACAAATAAAAACATCCCCATTACAAATGTGATGTTTAAACTTTTGCATATTGTCTTTCAGTAAGGACACAAAGAAACAGTGTTAATTATTAAACACAACTTTTTTTAAAAACAAACCACCCAAAAAGTATGTAGTCGATGAGCTGGCAGAACAGTATGGACACGAAGTCTTACGTCTTCCTCCTTACCATTGTATATTCAACCCTATTGAATTAATTTGGGGCATAGCTAAAAATTATTACAATAGGCATATTGGTAGGGATGGTAACAGTTAGAATGACTGCCTGAATATGTGGCACGAGGTTACTCCTGATATATGGAAAAATTCTGTAAAACATACCGAGGAAGAAATGTTTAGGCGGTATGAGAGGGAAATAATATCTAAGCAGAAGTCCGTCCTCTGATTATAAATTTTGAAAGTGATGACAATGACACTAATAACGAATCAGATTTAGAAAATGAATCAGGTTTTGGTTTTGGCCCTTTTTGTCGTTATTTATGCAACCAACAATTCAGTAATTAATATTATACAACAATGGCAACGAATAAAGAACAATAAATAAATAAATAATAAGGAGAAGAGGAAGAACTAAATAAGCAATTAAAGTAATGTAATTATTAATATCTGGTTATGGCCCCATTTCTGTTGATAATTTCATTTAATCTGTTCCTCATCGAATTATATAAATTTACACAACAATTTTCTGAAATTGTCTCCCATGCTTCGTGAATTATTTCAACCAACTCTTGCACATTTCGAGGCCTGGAATTCCTGTTTTTAATATATTGCACCAACAAACCCCATACGTTTTCGATGGGATTAAGATAGGGACTGTGGCTGACTCAGTCAAGAACATTAATGTTGTTATCTTGAAGCCATGCAGTAACCACACTTGCTGTGTGGATGGGGGAATTATCATACTGAAATATAAAATCTTCGTTTGGAAATAAGTGCGAGACGGAGGGTAGCATGAAATTATTTAAAATTTGGATATACTCTTCACTATTGAATCTGTTTTCGATATGCCATAACAACCCAGGTCCACTGGCTGAAATCCAACCCCATAAGTTCGCAGAAAAACGGTCACTTCTATATGAATTACTTATATATTTTTCATCATATCTAGTTCTGGTAGGTCGGTAAACTCGAATCGAACCATTTGGGCATGATTGGAAAGTTTTGTCATCTGTAAATATTATACAGTTCCAAAAATCCTGATCAAATAATATATACTGTAGAGCAAATCCAGCTCTTATCTCTTTATGGGTGTCCTTCAACAAAAGTTTTCTTGATGCTACACGACAGCGTAATTCAGAATCATTTACTCGTCGTCGGGCAGTACGGCTGGACCGCGGAAAGTTCGTTTCCTCTACAGCCTTAACAGTATTAAAAGTATTTATTCTTAAAACATCTACTAAACCTAGATCTTGCTGAGGAGTTGATATTTTCGGTCCCCCCAATCCAGGCCTTCTGTTTGTGTTACCATCTCGTCTCCATTTTTGTATAATATTTAATACAGTGTTTTTGTTGATATTGTAATGATGAGCAATTGCTCGCATAGGCCACCCGTCTTCAGCTTTTGAAATTATGCCAGCCTTATCAAAACTATTAACAACAGGCATTTTAAACTTTCGTGAAATATATTTCTGAAATGACAGACAAGAAGTTTCATAGGTAACTAAAAAGTCAGATTTAAATAGCTCAATTTAAGTAAAAATGCTTTGCAAGACTTGTCCTAGTTTTTTTTTGTCCACGATAGTACCCATGACTGACTAAGTTTTAACTAGCTAGTGATTCGGTATTTAATAAACATTATTTACGAATGTAAACGTTTCATAGATATTTGTGTTTAATAAGAATGTGAAAGCTGAATTATTTTTAAGAATGGACCTATATTTTTATTAAAACGTATTGCTCCACATAGCAACACGAAGTACATCGGTAATAAAAAGCAATCGATGGGAAATAATAATTTTAAATAATTTAAAAATGAGAACGTTTGACATTATTTGAAATTTGATGAAATGAAAACACAAGTATACGTGAGTATTACAAAACCCCTCAATTGATTATGACAAACCACAATTGGAAGGGAATGTAAAATAAATTGAAAACGAACGTTATGCTTATACAGCAATTCATAACCATAATTTATGCTCTTTTCAAGATTATTTTAACGTCTTTTCTTTCTTCGTAACAGAACATCTCGCTCTTTGGTAATTTCTCGGATCATTGCCTTAAAGTGTATAAAAACTAAAATAAGAAATCTTACTTTTATTCCTATAATTATTTATTATCGTATTTAGAGAAAGTTAATAGGCAAGAAATCATTTGGGTAAGAAATCGATTAAATTTGTAAAATAGAAAATAAAAATCACATTTAATGTGTACTATTAGGTATGTATAGAAGGTTTAAGGTACGTGATCACTTAAATAATCAAATATACATGGCTTTTAATTTGTTAAGTGATTGAAAATTACAAAACAAGTTTCCACTGGTATACATAACCGCATTATACAGCAAGATCGGAAAGTAAGCTAAACGTTTTAAAGAATCTTAATTAAATGTTAAATACTATAGATTCACTTTTCATTCATTAATACAGAAAAGAAAATTTGTGTGAACTCATCACTGGTAGCACATCTTGATTTGCAGTTAAAATGTAAGTAGGTACTAAATGGTTTTTCAAATCAAAAATATTCATGTTTAACAATATTTTACTATATATTTTTGAGGTCTATTTAATGTTTTTAAAAAATTTTTTTAACGTTCATCTGTGTTGAATAAATGAAGTGCTTATTTGGCCCAAATGTTTTTTGGTTAGATGAGAAGAGGTAAAAGGTAAAAGTTACGGCACTCAAGTAGGCTATCGATAAGTAGAACGTAAAATACGTGATTTTGTACACAATACTGAACCACTATTGTACTAAAGCAGAAATTGTACAAATATCTAAGATATACAAAGTGTTAAACATGTTAAAAACAGTAAGTAATTTAAATGGCTTCAAATTATTTCTAAAAACGAAAGAATTAATTTTGAAACAAGTTTTAAAAAACGCACTAAGCGTGCAATAAAAAAACGGATTTTTTCGGACACTCAATGGAAATGGACCATATTTCCTTATCACAGATCGTAAAGAAAAGTATCTCTTTTCTTTATAGCAACCATTTCTTTATAAAAAATTATTAATTATTTATTGAAATAAATATTAAACGTACAACTATTAACTTTAGAAAAGCTTATGCTTGTACAGGGTGGTTTTTTTCGTTAATATTATAGGGTATAGGCTAAGCGGTAAGAGATAAAAAAACTAAGATACGTGTCCCGTTCTCTTTTTTAGTGTTTAGTTTAATGGCGCAATCGGATCTACGCTAACTAAATTGGTTTCGAAGATACAGAGTGATTCTCAAAATCTGCCGGTTTTTATTATCTCTTATGACTCGGTTGTTTATGGAGATAAAAAAAAGCTTTGGATACGAAAGCTTTATGACTTTTTACATTGAATCCAGTGGCGTTCTGAAAAAAATATAGATGTTTGATTTTTTGAGATATTATCAAAAGTAGCATTTTCTTAAATGGGACACCCTGTATCTGATAATCTCAAAAAATTGCATTTTTTCTTGAGATTGCAACAATATATAACACTTAATATTTTGCATTGTCCTAAATAGCTACAATACTAAAAAAACATTTCTTTTAGTTGGCCATCAATTGAATGTTTTAAGCAATTGTTTTTGTTTGTTTACATGTCATAAAATTCAGTAACAATTATGTATTGGTATTTTTATTTCGTTTCCGATTATATTTTTTAAAAAAGGTGATGAAAATGAATAATTTTCAAAATTATGAAAAATTAAATATGCTTGAGTGCTACATTGAGAGTAATAAAATAAAGACGCAGCTCTAGACTTATATTTTGAGCGTTATCCGGAACGACAGTCTAGAACAACAAATATTTGAAAGATTATATCACAATTTAAATGAGTATGGATCATTTGGAAAACCAAGAAGTAAGATTTACAATAAGGAAAATAGAGCAAGAGATGAAATAAATACATTAGCTTGTGTTGCTGCTGATCCGACGATATCTAGCAATATTGAGAAAGATATTGGCACAAGTAAATCTAAAGTTTTAAAACGTTAAGAAAGCATAAGTATAAACCATATAAAATAAGAAAGGTTCATAACTTACATCCTGGAGATGAAGAACGGCGTTTAACATTTTGTCATTGGTATTCGCAGCAGATTAATCGGAATCCCAATTTTTTTCAAAATATAATATGGACCGACGAGGCTTTTATATCTAGCGAAGGAATTTTTAATCGACATAATAATCGATATTGGTCAAACATAAATCCTCATCAGACGGTCGCGAGGATACAACAAGGACGATTTGGGTTCCATGTATGGGTGGCGCTATATCAAAACAGAGTCCTTAACTACAGAATTTTTAATGAAAATTTGAATGCTCAAGGATACATCCAAATTTTAGAAGAATGTGTAATAATGGAGTTGGATAACATGCCATTAGCTGCAAGAAATAATGATTATTTACAACAAGACGGTGCTCCAGCACATAATAGCCACATGGTAAGGGACTTACTAAATGTCAATTTTGGCAAAAATTGGCTTGGTACATATGGACCAAACAGATGACCTCCGCGTTCCCCCGCCCTGACGCCACTCGACTTTTATTTTTGGGGATCTATCAAAAATGAATCAAATCTATAACGCCACTCGTTCAGTTACAAGCAGAGCCCAAAAATGCATCGAGCAGAATGGAAGACAATTTGAGCACCTTTTGTGATTAACCACCTATGCTAATTGTTATATATAAGTATTTGAAATAATTACTGTTGAGTTGTTATAAATCTTTTCTTGTTTTTCGTAGTTGTCGTTTTAGTTTATTAATGTTTTATTATTGTTATTATCTGCAATTTTATTATGCCTATTATAAAATAAAGAATTGATTAAATCATGGCCAACTAAAAAAAATGTTTTTTAGTATTTTAGCTATTTAGGACAATGCAAAATATTAAGTGTTATATATTGTTGCAATCTCAAGAAAAATGCAATTTTT
This sequence comes from Vesta saturnalis, assembly GCA_036346205.1. Lineage (NCBI taxonomy): Eukaryota > Metazoa > Arthropoda > Insecta > Coleoptera > Lampyridae > Vesta > Vesta saturnalis. The sequence continues at coordinate 5,503,837 of JARFJB010001442.1, forward strand.
GAGATTATCAGATACAGGGTGTCCCATTTAAGAAAATGCTACTTTTGATAATATCTCAAAAATCAAACATCTATATTTTTTAAGAACGCCACTGGATTCAACGTAAAAGTCATAAAACTTTCGTATCCAAAGCTTTTTTATCTCCATAAATAACCGAGTCATAAGAGATAATAAAACCGGCAGATTTTGATAATCACTCTGTATCTTCGAAACCAATTTAGTTAGCGTAGATCCGATTGCGCCATTAAACTAAACACTAAAAAAGAGAACGGTACACTTATTATCTCTTACCGTTTAGCCTATACCCTATAATATTAACAAAAAAAACTACCCTGTACAACTCAATCTCATTAATTCCTCTCATTTCCGTCATAACGGTGAATATACGCTTCTTCCTTGTCTTACTGTCATGCAGGGTGACAACCAAAATAGAGCCGGTATCCTCGATATCATATCTATCTCGTGATTTCAAGGGTAATAAACTAGCAACAGCTTCAAGCACTAATGCCAATATTTCAGGATGATTTTTATTATTTATTTCCATTTTCACGCAATAACACTTAACAAAATTTTTGTTTACCTATTTCTGTTTAGTTGCTGCAGTGATGGAATCGGCAATTTGATTCTCGCGCTTGTCAAGTATTTTTAAATAATTTCTTACAAAATGTAATCCATTTCCATTTAGTGTCCGAAACAATTTTATGTATTATTCTTAAAGAAAAGTAGGTTCTTCTTTACTCATCGCGTTTCTAATCTCGGCTGTGCCTCGATTAGAAGATCGCGATTCGTGAAGAAAAAACAATACTTTTTTTTACTTATAATACAAATAACTATTTTTCGCAGCATATTTAACAGGTCACATAGCTAGGTTCTATAGAAATACGATATCTTAATTCTTCATTGAAAAAATAATATTATCTATTGAAATAATATTACAAAATAAGTTTGCAACACTTAGTAGAAAAAAATTGAAGTTGGAAGATTTGTCATATACTAATAAATAAACTAGATCATAGCGTCATTAATTATATTCTGTTATAAAATCGAAACGCTTTCTCTTGTATAAAAACAGAAATAAACATAACGTTAAATGTCACTGTTTATATAATTTTTAATAAAGTTTTAATTCTCTGGGTGCAATAAAGAGCGTATGTACTATAAGTAGCCCTGAATGGTTTTTACCTGGCGTAAGGTACTAAAAGTTTTACTTGACTACCTGTTATGTACTATCTAAACGTATTCAATGTTTGGGTGCGTATCAATTTACTGTTGCAGAATGTGAGGTAAAACTTATAAATGGATAAATATTAGTTTCCTGCTTCCACTAAAACCACTTTTTTTGTGAATTATCTACTATTAAAATATATAACTTTAAAGTTAAGCAATAATATGGCATTAACGAGGTTAGACGTGTTATTACATTTCCGAGGACCTTACATCATTAATCACTAACTGCATTAATTAAATGCCATTACGTGTTCCAATATAAGTGAATCCGGAAAACAAAATACCTTAAAACCCGTAAAATTACTCCCTTTTATCATTAAGAAAGAAAGAAACGTAAGTATTTTAGATTTCATCAGCTTCTAAAAATGAGTTTCTCTGTTATGGAAACATGAGTACATTAAATTTACTGAACGATGGTTCATGATTAATATCAATTATATTGCCTTCGCCAGTGAGTAGTGCGACCAAAGCATTGAAAGACAAATATTCTTACACATTTTGGAAAAGTATGACCATATCAAAGTGACACGTATTAATATTAGCTCGTAGCCATATTAACCTGATACTGTATGACTTGACTTAGATTTTTAACGGTTCTATATTTTTATGAAAAATTGAGCTAATTCGCACGTTAACCTTTCGGGATATTTCGTCCAGAAGTAAGATTTCTTGCCAGGATTTCCAAATTCTACATGTAAAAAACCACTAATATCTTTTTTATTCTTAACCTTGATTAAAGTTAAGTTACAAACTTGTCAAATAAATCGCTTCAGGTCATTATCTATCCAATAAATATCTGGTGTTGGACGACACATTACCTTCCCAACCCAGAAAGTGGATATTAAAAGAAATCAAATAACGAATTTTTTTAGGATAATTATGCAACCTCTATTGCAATACATTCATAATAAAAATAGGTGACATTGTTAAAACAACAACAATTTATGTCAGATGGTCATTTAAACTTTCAGATCAGATAGAGGTTAATACATATCTAGATGCAAACAAAAAAATTCCAAAGCTGCCAGTAAAAGAGGATGTGACGTCACCAGTGTGGTGGGGGGTGGAGTGGGGCGATGAGTGGGGGTGATGGTGGCTTCGGCTTCTTTTTGGGGGCGTTTCAATACTTTGACGGAATTTTCAACCCCTTGAAGGCTTATTACCCTAATTAGTGACCTTTTGGCTGTCTTTGAGGGTGTGGTCGGCTTTTTTTGGGGCATTTTGAACCCCGTGATGGGATTTTCAACCCCTCAAAGGCATTTTCACCCCTAATTAGTGACCATTTGCCCTTTTTTGGCAGTTCAGCCCCTGGAGGGTAGGCAATCGCGGCCACCCTGCGGCCGCATGCTGTATTCTGATTGGTCTACAGAAATTTTAAATTGAATTCTAATAAGAGGGTCCTCGTGCTATCTCATAAGACAGGTATAGCACTTCGGAGCTGACTCTCAAACTTTAGCCCCCTGTATAGCACTCCGGAACTTGTTCTCGGGTCTTCGCCCCCTTGTAATTGTCGGGAGATTTGAAATTGCATTCTAATAAGTGGGGCCATTCAACCTCATAAGACACGTATAGGTTTCGTGAACTTGTTCTATGGTCTTCGCCTTGTTGGGCCTTGGCCGCTTTGCCAGGCCCCTGATCGTGACACCATCTAGCGATGCATTTTTAAAGCTAATGAATGTTTTCTGTAATCGGGGATTCACCTAGTAGTATATTTTTAAAAGTAGATTGGACTGTTTGTGACGCCATCTAGTGGTGTGTTTTTAAAACTAATTAATGTTTTCTGTAATAGAGATTGATCGTAGCTACACCTAGCGATTAGTGCATGAAGGTCCCTCTAATCGTTAGGCCTAATCAAATTCCGTTGGGTTTCTACGCAGACAGGTTTTAAACAGGAAAAGTCAGGTAAACAAGGTCAACACCGTAATTACATTTTCAACGTCCTTTCACGTTTCACTATTCAATTACATCCATATCGTCAGGGAAAACCCATTAATTATCTAATCACCTAAAGCCAAACAAGTTGTCCATCATTTTCAAATTTTGATGTAATGAGTCAATATCAAAGCCCTTGGTCATTTTGTTTGCTATCTCATAAAGTAGCTATAGAACGCCGGAACTTGTTCTAGGGCCTTCATACCTCAGTTACGGACCCTACTTATTTTGCTTTAATCCGACGAGTTCTGAGTGATAATTAAACTTGGTATTCATACTGGCTCACAAGGCAGGTATAGGACGCCTGAACTTGCTCTCGGCTCTTCGCCACGTTGTCAAAAGACCTAAATTAATCAAAAGGTCCTCATACTGTTTCACAAGACAGATATAGGACGCCGGTACTTGTTCTCAGGCCTTCGCCCCTTGTCAAAAGCCAGAAATTAATCAAACCAATCAATCGACCAATAAAATCTGCCGAAGCATATCAAACCAACTCAGCTAATCTCGATCAAGTCAAACAAATCAAATAAGAAAATCAATCACAAACAAATCACTCTAGATGAAATCAAACATTAATCAATCAAAGTAATTAACCAAATCCGACAAATCAATCAATTTCAATCAAATCAAACAAGCAGCTAATAACAATTCATAACCTTAATAGATAACAGATACAAGACACGATCACAGATCCAGATACAACAGATATAGATACAGATACAGATCAGATCAAGATAACAGATACGACACAGATACAATACACAGATACACAGATACACAGATACACAGATACACGTACAGATACACAGATACAAGATACACAGATACACAGATACACAGATACACAGATACACAGATACACAGATACACAGATACACAGATACACAGATACACAAGATACACAGATACACAGATAAGATCACAGATACAAGATCACAGATACACAGATACACAGATACACAGATCACAGATACACAGATACAGATACACAGATACATCAGATACACAGATACACAGATACACAGATACAAGATACACAGATACGACAGATACTACAGATACAGATACACAGATACACAGATACACAGATACACAGATACACAGATACACAGATACACAGATACACAGATACACAGATAACAGATACACAGATACACAGATACACAGATACACAGATACACAGATCACAGATACACAGATACACAGATACACAGATACACAGATAACAGATACACAGATACACAGATACAAGATACACAGATACACAGATACACAGATACACAGATACCAGATACACAGATACACAGATACACAGATACACAGATACACGATACAGATACACAGATACACAGATACACAGATACACAGATACACAGATACACAGATACACAGATACACAGATACACAGATACACAGATACACAGATACACAGATACACAGATACACAGATACACAGATACACAGATACACAGATACACAGATACACAGATACACAGATACACAGATACACAGATACACAGATACACAGATACACAGATACGCAGATACGCAGATGCGCAGATGCACAGATACACAGATACACTGATAGACAGATCACAGATACTTAGTTACACAGATACACAGACACACGTTAAACTGCTAACACCCCTCTCTTTTCGCCGGGGGTTAAAAAATTCTAATGCTGTCGGCTTGTATAAAATATCGCTTTTATTATAAAACGTTATAAAGAAAAGCTACGTAAAACTAAAACTTTCTTTAAAAAATATATATGCACAGGCACATGCACACGCACATCATACGCACACGCACACGCACTTGCACGCGCACACTCACAGGCACACGAACACGCACGCTCGCACTCACTCACTCACTCACACACTCACTCACTCACGCACACACTCACTCACTCACTCATTCATTCACTCACTCACTCACTCACTCACTCACTCACTCACTCACTTACTGACTCACACACTCACTCACTCATTAACTCACTCACCACTCACTCACTCACTCACACGCACACACGGACACACGCACACCCGCACACACGCACTCACGCACACACGCACAAACGCATACACGCACACACTAACACACGCACACACGCACACAAGCACACCCCCACACCCACACTCACACACACACACACACACTCACATACACACCCACACACAAACACACAGACACGCACACAAACATACACACACACACACACTCACGCACACACACATGCGTGCCCGCGCACTCACACACACACTCGCGCGCGCGCCTACGAGATGGAGACAAATGACAGTCTCCCTTTTCTTAATACTCTGGTACCAAGAAATGGTAGTAAACTAGGGATAGATATTTATCGTAAGGATACTAGCACTAAAAGATTCATAACCAATGGCTCAAATCACTGTAGACAGCATAAACTCTTGGCGTTTACCTTTTTGGTTCATAGATTTCTTAATTTTCCTCTTTCAGTTCAAAATTATAATAAATAATTGCGCTCTATTAAAAGAATGTTTGCATACAATGGGTTTTCAGATGAAGTGGTTATGAGTATTGTTAGGACACAAACACAAGGATTAGGGTTAAAAACGTAACTACTACCTTTTCCAAAGTTAATTTGAGAACAGTCACTACTTCAGATAATAGTTTGCAAACTCTTTTAGGCAATCCAAAAGATAAAATGGATAAGCAGGATAGGTCGGGAATTTATAAGATTAATTGTAAAAATTGTGAACAAACATATGTGGCGCAAAATAAACGACCTATCAAAATTCGCTATAAAGAACATTTAGCGCATATAAAATACAAACATTGGAACAAGTCTGCCGTAGCCCTACATATGTTTGATAAAAATCATGTAGTGGATGAGGTATCATTAATCAAACATGTTAGTAATAAGCACGAACTTGATTGTTATGAAAGTTTTGAGATCTTCAAAAACAAACAAATTCTAATGAATAATAATGATCAAGGACCTTTAGGCTACTCAGAACTCATTAAAGTTTCATAACTTTCAATTTCACCAGATTAGCAAAGAAGCGTTACTCGCTGGTATATATGTTAGAAATTTCCTTTAGTCCGCCCTAGTCGACCGCTGATGATGATAGCGTAGCTATCGAAACGCGTTCGGTGGTTTTTTAATTTTGTGTGGCACGTGGGTGTATTTTGTTTGTTAGGTAATACATTTTTAAGCCAAGTTGAGTGTATTGAAATTCATTACTTTTTCATAACAAGATTGGCTTACGCCATGCGTTTTGAACATTTAATAAAAAAAAGATGATTAATTATAAATAGCGGTATTGTAATTGTTTAGCGCTTGCCGGAAGGTTTAAAATGTGAGAAAATATAAAGAAATTGCAAGGAAAATAATATAACAAAAATACCTGTCAAACAGGGTGCGTTCAAAATAAATAAAAAAATGTTTTCTCTTTATAATTTTAGTCGCAAAATTAATTTCCCTTTTTGACAGTTACGAACTTTGACAAATTATTTATTTCTAAGGCGGTACGAAGTTCGCTGGGTTATCTAGTTATTAATATAAATGATAAGCAATAAGGGTCCCAAAATCGATGCCTAGAAGTAATGAATGGAAAACACAGCCGAAGGTTTTATTCATACCACACCCAGTATGTCTTCATAATTCAAGCATATCGACTGCGTAACCTACCTTGGTTGATCTCTTAGCGTGGCCATTTTAAATTTTGTGGTAAAATTACCTTCAGAAAGGAGGAGAGAATTAATTAAACGTGTTAATGAAGTAAGTAATATTTAAATTAGACTATTAAAAAGCGAAGTTTAAAATAACTTTTCATCAATAATTAATATTTCCATTATAGCATCTTTTACAGGCTCATTATGTTAAAAATGTGAGTGAGTCGTTAGAAACCGAAACAATGAAATATCAAAACACATACACATTTATTAGATTTAAATATAACATATAACTCCCTTTTCTTGCCAGCCAAAAGGAGAGAGGAGGGTTCAACATTCATTAAACAAGTCAAAAAGAGGAGAGTGTAGCTTAAAGGTGGCGCCATTTTTTTCTAGATCAAAAGGAGACGGCACGGGTCAAGGTTTATTGCCGTCTTTCTAAGTGAAAATGAGGGAGATGGGTCAAAGGTCATTGGCCGTTTTTAGGGAAAGGAGGGGGAAAGTTTAAAGTTCATTAACCCCGCAAGTTTCTCAATTCTTGGAAAGCTAAATATAAAACTGGAAATGCCAATGTAGGTCTCACGTGATTATTATTAGAAATATATAAATAGAACCAGTTCCATGAGTCATGTGGTGATTCTTAGAAATATAAAAATACACCAGTTCCTATAAATTCCAAGGTAGGTCGTGAATCTCGTTGTGCTTAAAAATCTAAAAAATTTACCAATTCCTAGAAATTCCAAAGTGGATCACACGTACACGTGGTGATTCTTAGCCTCTAGGGGTTCCAATTCTAAGAAATATAAAAATAGACCAGTTCCTAGAAACCTCAAAGTTCATTAACATTCTTCTAGGTCAAAATTATAGGGGATGGCTCAAAATGCACTGACTTGACAATTCTTGAAAATCAAAAAATAGAATGAGTTCCTATAAAATCTCAAAGTGCATGATGAAGGAAACCCAATCAATAATCCAGCAGATGCTGAGTTAAGCAAAATATTGCAAACACCTGTAGATGAATGGAATGAATGATAAGATAGTTGTTTTCTAATAACTGCGGTTGTTTCCTATGAACAGCCTAAAGACCCAAAGACAGGTACATGTTTTCCAAAAATAAATGTTTTGTAATTGACTAGTCTATAAAAGTTTGCCTAACAGTAAAATTTTAAACCTGTGCTCTTACATATATCATATTATTATCAAAGATTACAAAAAATACCTTAGAAACTATTTTCATCAAAGGGTGAGGAAAATAGGATTTTCTTCTCTAATTATGGAAGTGAAAAAACAATGTTGCCACGTTAATCTTTACATTTAAAATGGGAAAATAGTCGTGTCAATTTTGTATGCATCGATTCCTTATCTAAAATTTATATTTACTTCATTGTGAAGTGGAACTCGCTTGAGTTACCACTACACGTTATTTAGCCACAAGTCGGTAATGTAGATTGCAGGTAGATTCCAAGAATGACAATAAAATATATGTATGCATGATGGTCGTTATTGAATCATCCCAGACTCCATACATAATTAATAGTTAAATAACTAAATAAAATATTACAAAACTACAACGACACGTGGCACTGCGAACAGTTTTAACAATGGCATTAGCAGTGGTGTATAGTGTTAATAGACCAGAATTTAATTAATGAACTCATCATGGCGGGGAGCACGTTGTCTACACTTTATTTAAACCATGGTGGTAATGCAGTTGAACAATGGGCACAGTGGTTGAACAGTTTTAACATTTATTTAATGGCAACTGAAGTTAATAAAAGGTCCGAATAAATTCAAATTGCTCAATTTCTACATTCTAACAATGGCGAAATAAGGCAGAGATTCTTACAAGAGGACGAAGCTGACTTGGAAAATGCGATCAAACTCATATCCATCATCGAAAAATTCAAATCACAAATGACAATAATTCAACCCGCAAGGAGAGCATAGATCGTGTATTCTCAAGCAGCAGAAGCCGGTCCCAAGTTCCAGGAAAGGAAGGGCGCCGCGACCAATGGCCATGCTTCCGAAGAAAAGCAACAAATCCGCCCCGACAAGAGGGTAATTACAGGACACGTTCGAATCCAAAGGTAGGATAAATAATAATTTAATTCCGAATTGCACACGATGTGTACTAAACACGTACATTAATAAATGTTCGGCATATGGTAAAACATGTGGTGAATGCAAAAAACTTAATCCTTTTGCCAGAATGTGTGAAGGATCGCGGCAAGTCATTAGTTTAAGTTATGTATATGAAGCATCAGATGAAAATGTAATTCATACAAGTAGCATTAGTGTTGAAAATGCTTTAGAATGTTTCAGTGTAGAAAGTTCCTGGACTGCTGAATTGAAAATTAAGAGCAAAGTGATGACTTTTAAAATCGACACTGGTGCCATGGCAAATATAATTTCAATTAAAAGCTTTCTAGACTTAGGGCTGTCTTACTTGTTGATAAGTGAAACCAAAACGACATTAAAACCTTTCACTGGTAATGTATTGCCAATATTAGCAATATTATTACAATGTACGTTAACATGTTCATGCAATGATAGTCAAAATATTTCATTTTCTGTGTCAATGATATAACGGAAGGGCTCCTAGGTTTAAAGACGTCCATTCAACTAAAGTTAGTAAGTAAATATCTGATGTGGAACACCACACGACCTTCCAACCTGCAAAATGGAAATTAAAAGACATGAACTAATTTTAATAACAATTTTTTTAGGATAACTATGCAACCTCTTTTATAATAAGTTCATTACGAAAATAGGCAACATTGTAAAAACAGAAACAATAAATTATGACAAACAGGCGTATAAAATTTCATGTCAGATAGATGTTAATATACATCTAAATGCTAACTAAAAAACTTAAAAGAAATGAAATAATTTTAATTATAATTTTTTAGGATAACTATGCAACCTATTTTATACGTTCATAACGAAAACAGGCAACATTGTAAAAACAAAAACAACAATCTATGTCAGAATGACGTTTAAAACTTCATGTCAGATAGAGATTAATACAGATAAATACAGTCATGATAGCTTAAAAAATTCCAAAGCCGCCCGCTTCCATAAGATATCAATAATACAGTTTAACCATTTTCACTCATGTTCAATTGATTTTTAGACTTATCTTGTGTTATATTAAGAAACTTTGTAAAGAAAAGTTAAATTTTCTTTAAAAATATGTCTACACTTTTTCTTATAAAATTAATCGTTGTTCAGATATTGAAAAAAATGTTTACTAACACTTAACTTCTACTTTAGGAATTTGTTGTCGCTGAATTAGGATTCGGAATTAGTGCGTCGAAGTATGATATATCCGTTATTAAAGGAGATATCAAAATAAGCTATCTACAAAAATTATAGGCAACTTCACACTTCACATTATAAAGTTATTTTCGTATTTACAAGGTATTACATATTACCAGGGTGAACCAAACATACTTTTTTTAAATAAGACCCTATATATTATTTCAAATTTAGATTAAGCTCATCTCCCCCATATTTCCAATATAGTGTTTCATTACGTTATACAGGGTGTTTCAAAAGTTATGGTCAATTGTACACGAAAATCATTCTCATTTCAACGTCCTGTATACTCTAGACAGGACAACCTAACAATAATTTTTTCCAGGCATAACTGTTTGGCATTGGTACAGTGTTACGAGAAAGTGCTATTTCTTTATTATTGCACCAATTGAATGTAGAGCGAGCCAAAACTCGAACACATGATTATGTCAATTTTTTCAAATGAATCACCCTGTATTTTATTTTAAAAAGTGAACATACACTTTATGTGTGAATATTTGCGATATCGCCGGCTCACATTCCATTAATTTAAGTAATTTGATTGTTATCTCATTAAATTTAGAATTTACATCAGTTATACATACATAAAGACAAAATTTACATCGATTGGGGTTTGTACTTTCATAGCGCAGTTGGTTAGCGCGGTACTCTAGCAAAGTATAGGTCGTAGGTTCAAATCCTACTCGAGGTAAACTTTTTATTTATGTATTTAATAAAATTAATAATAAATTTTAATTACATATTTACTTTTGAACTTATTCGTTCATAATAAAACTTATAATAATTTATGTTCTTTCATTTTGATAGCTAAAATCGTTAATTTCTGAGATATTTTCGGGGATAATATAACTAATGTTATGATTATCATCGGTGATAGCTCGAGTTACAACGGATGAAAATTGAACAGAACTAAGCCTGATGACGGAAGCAGAGTCCGCTTCCGAAACGTCGCGCTCAAAAAGAATAAACTGTGGAAATAGGCCGATCAACTCCACTAAAAGAAAGAGATTTTTTTAACAATTTCTATTATAGCAAGTTAGCCCTGAACAAATGACAGATGTCATTCAGTAATAACGTTGACTGAAATTTACTAATGGTAATAATTAATAGCTTGTCATTTAACAAACTTCTTGAGGTTGTGTAGTGTTTATTAATTTGTAAACACTTAATTACTGTTTGAAATTAAATTTCCTGTTGAGGAATTAACAGTCATGATATGGGTACTGGGAGAATGTATGAAAAATTGTTTATTAGCACCTTAGAATTATTCTAAGATTAGCACAAATAATTTACAGAGAGAGATATCCCGCACGAAGACATCCCGAGAAAATAACGTTGGAAAGGTTAGTAGATCGTTTTAAACGTACGGGTTCAGCAGTTTATGAAAAAGGAAAGGACAAAACCTGTACTTAACGAGGAAAATGAATTTAACGTGATGCTTGAAGTTACGCATAATCCACATGTTAGTACACGTGAAATCTCGCGTCAGCATGATATTAGTGACAGGTCCGTCCGAAGAATTTTTTATAAAACTTTGTCACAGTTTTATTTGTTCACTGCTAACTTGTTATAATAGAAATTTTTAATAAAATCTCTTTCTGTTATGAAATTGATAATATCTCAGAAATTAACGATTTTGCTATAGGAAGTGCTTCATAAAAATGAAAGAACGTAAAGTGTATTTTTATTTTTTAAAATAAAATACAGGATGAGAAATTCATGTGTTCGGGTTTTCGCTCGCTCTATATTCAATTGGTGCAATAATAAAGAACACTTTCTCGTAATACTGTACCAATATCAAAAAGTTATGCCGGGAAAAAATTATTGTTAGGTTGTTGTGTTTAGGGTATACATGCCGTTAAAATGAGAATGATTTTCGTGTACAATTGACCATAACTTTCGAAATACCTTGTATAACCGTATATTGGAAGTATGGGGGAGATGAGCTTAATCTAAATTTGAAATAATATATATTGGGTGTCCCATTTAAAAAAAGTATGTTTGGTTCACCCTGGTAATATGCAACACCCTGTAAATACGAAAATAACTTTATAATTTGCCTATAATTTTTGTAAATAACTTTTTTGATATCTATTTTAATAACGGATATATCGTATTTCGACGCACTAATGTCGCACCCTATATATATATATATATATATATATATATATATATATATATAATATACATATATGTAGGTTGGAAGGTGAAAACATTCAATAATTTTCAACTTTGACATTTTATGGAAAGGTAAAAATCAACCAAATATACAAACATCAATTAATGACATTAAAAACTCAAAGGAGAACCAAAAGAATAAAATAAAAGAGTCACATGGAGAGGTGTTTTCAGGCATTGGTGGTATTAATCCATCGTACCACATAAAAACAGAAGAAAATACACAGTTAGTAATCTACCCTATTGTAACGTCAGTAATGTTTGTAACTGTCACACAAAATCAGTCTGTTTTATTTATATTTCAGTCATTTTAAACATTGCGACTTCGAAATGGCATTTGTTATAAAAAATCCGTCAAAGCTTGATCAAGGTGCGGTCATTCAATTGTGTGCTGAGGTTTTGCAACCAACGCAAATCCATTTCCAATTAGAGACAGTTTATGAAGAACATCTTTTGCCTATCTGTAAAGTAATGGTGCCGAAAATTTATAAATGGTAAAGTGGGAACAAAAGATGCGCCGCGACCAGGTGCATTGTGTACTGCATCAACAGACATCAATATATCTCGTGTGGATGGTTTAACTAGAGAAAATCGTCGAATTTCAATCAGAGCGGTATCACAAAATATTTATGTGAGTGTAGGATCCGTCCATAGTATTGTACAGAAAAGTTTATGCGCAATGGGTTCCTCGTCTTTTCTCTAAGGATCAGAAATGTTGCGTGTCGCGAGATATCAATTTAATTTGGTTTATAAACCGGGGAAGTATTTAATAATTGCTGACACTTTGTTGCGGGTGTGTGCTCTAAATTCAAATGATGACATTGAGTTAGATTCCAATGACCACATTTGCGTTGTTGAAGAACAACAAATTTCTGAGGAATATTTAGAAAAAATTAAAATCGAAACATTAAATGACCTCGAGTTACAGGAGCGAATACAAACTATTTTGAACGGATGGCCGAAAAACAATAAATTATTTAGTACTGCTATATCAACGATATAAAAGCGAATTCATTGTAGAAAGTGTAATCATTCGTTACAACCATCTAGGACATAATAAATGTATCAAGTTAGCGGAGGAATCCGTCTTTTGTCCAACCATAAGAAATGAGATTAAGTTAATGATACAAGGTTGCGCTACTTGCCAAAACTACAGAGCTTCACAAGTGGCGAATCCTATAAAAAATCATGAAATTCCGCTTTTACCGTGGTTCAAGTTAGAGTGTGATATCTTTGAATGGCAAAATATTTATTATTTGATAATTGTGGAGTATGTAGTGCCCCAAGGTACCCCATCCTTAAAATTTGAAATTACTCTCAATAATTAAAAGACTATAAAATCTTTAAGAGCGTAATATTGTACTTATTCGCAATAATGCAAATTCAAGAAACACAAATCGCTAAGGGATGTATCTTGACTTTACTAACAATAATGCTGCTCTTACTCAGATTAATTTTTTGCCTTACATTGACATTCCTGGCAATAATTAAAACATTAGAATTTATTTACAAGTCTGATATTGAATTACACGCAAAACTCAAATCTCATAAAAAATGGCTCTCTAGTGGTAAGCTACGCTGTGTTAAGTGAATAAGATAGGATTGGATGAGGTTGTGTTGCATCATAATGGCTCTGGTAAACGATGAAACTACTCAAATTTGAATTAACGAGCTTTACGCAATGATGGTTCAACCCGTTAATTTGATAAATTGGGAAACAACCACCAAGAAAACCCAATTTATTAATAAATAAGTAATTGTACAAGTACATTAATAAATCAAGGAACAAAAAAAAACAAAGAAAAGGTTCTATAAATAACAAAATACCATTAAATCTGGTTAAAGTGCGTCCAAAAGCATAATATTAAGTAACAGAAAAACAAAAGAAAAAGCAGTTTAACTACACATAAACAAAAACAAACGGTTAAATCATTCCCACAATTTGGTCATAAATAAATCAGAATTAAAATTGCAATACCAAACATGTGGCCCTTATACAACCAATCATGCCGGTCTTTAAGTTAACAATAAAGTAAATAAGAAAATAATAATGTACGTTAAGGTACACATAAAGTACAACAAACAGCAAAATTAAACAGGTAACAATAAGGTAACTCCAATGCAGTTTAACTACACTTAGGCAAGGAATTTAGACATACACAATTGTATACTGAATAAAGGCACAAAAATACATATGTACAATTACATTAAATTACTACATAAAGAAATAATTTCGTAGACGAAAATTCTAAATAAGCTGGCTCAATCAAAGACACTTAAAAAAATCATTAAAACAATGCCTTGCAAGGGTAAGATGCAAATAAATCATAACGAAGTGACCGATAACCCACCTGCATGCAATGACGCGAAAGTTTAAGTGACTACGCTACAAACTACAGCATCCCGCTCTCAGCTTACACGTTTATCTATACATCTCTCTCCATTTAAAAACAATAAGAACGGGTTAGTTTAACAGTAAAGAGGGAATTCAAGGTAGTTTTAATGCTATCTGGACCCGTGTATGTAAACCCCTTTATCGTTTATAACAATTAACTGAGGTTTATCGTGTCATGTTTGTTCACGTATTATATTCTCTTCACGGGCGAAAAATTAGTAAACAGTCAACAATACCAACTCATATCAGCAATGAGGGGGTGGCACTGTACTGCCTGAAGCGGAGTCCTTTTCTTTTAACTTAATGAGTGTGCTCGCGAGATGGCGTATTGGCACTTAAATTACTACCTCTGTCTTCAAATGACAATTTTGTGCGATTCAATAGCTCGTGATAACTAAACAGCAACTTCTTGCAAGGTAATGATTGATTTTTAATAGGTTACATAGGATTGTTGAATTGCTTGCTGCGAGCTTCAATCTACATTCAAATACCTACTTACGTTCGAATATAATCCTTTAATTAATCACTTAATCACCAATACTTAACAGGTTAAGATACGCAGTTTAAACCCAAGATGGTAGTGATTATTTATAGATATATTGTTTGTACGCCAACTTCGCGGATTAAACCCCGAATATGTGGCGATACGTTTATTTACACGACCACCTTAATTTTGAAAAAAAAAGAAAAGAACAAATTCGCGTTTTTAGTGCTTACTAAAATTGACACGCGAAAATGTTTATATCCACAACGGTTTGCAATGATGGTTTGTCATCAAACAATCAGAACGGTTCGACCCAATCGAAGTGTTTTTACTCCCAAATCCAACTCCGTTTTTAAAAGTTATAAAAAACAAGAAATATGATGTGAAGATGTTTTCATATTTATTACTAAAAAGTATCAATTTTTAAAATATGTACTCCTCCGTAGGTCTCCTTGTAGGTCTCAAATTTCCAAGTAACAAACGAAGACGGCTTTTGATTTGCGGTATGTTCCATTGTAATTAATTACTAACTGGCGACGTGTTTACCAAAAATCAGTTTCGAGAGAACACCTGTTTTCTACCCCAACATATGTTTTTCTTTTTCTTTTCAACCCTTAGTTACATACATTCAAATATTAGTTACATAAAATACATAAAATGAAATATCCCGAAAATAAAAAAAATGTTCTCGATCCGTTACCAACAACTATTATTCGAAATTCGTAGGGGTAGAACTCTTTAATCGTAACATGTCAAGTGTTAACGTGAATAACAGTTTTAAAAGAATTTTTGCGAGATTTGGTGTACCACAATTTTTAGTGAGTGATAGAAAACCTCAATTTAGTTCCCACCAGTTTAAAGAGTAGCAATTTAAGCAAATAGTAATTTCACCTATGCACAATTCATCAAATGGCATGGCTGAAGGTCATGTACAAACATTTAAAAATTTAGTCAAAAAGCGATACAAGATGGTAGAGACTTGTATTCTGCTCTTCTGCAATTAGGAAACACACCTTTGTTTGGAAACAGTTCACCTAGTGAAATATTAATATCAAAAGCAGCCAGAAATCCATTATTACCAACGTCTATCAGTAAATTAAAACCTCATTTGATTAACACTGCGCAATACAACTGTTTTTTTTTAAAATCAAAAAAGGCAGGTTAGTTATTTTAACACCAAGAAGGGGGAACACCTTTGTCGATTTTACAGTCTAACACATGAATTTCGGTGCAGTTAAAACCTAATTTAATTTAGCAGCCAGGCAAAGTTTTAAAACAAGTAGGTGATCATAGATATAAAATAATTGTAGACAATAAGTGTATGTATGTCCGAAATAGGAAATTTATAAAACCCTCTGCATTAAGAGCTGAAAGTAGTAGAAACTCAGTAGTGGTTTAAGTAATAATAAGAGTTCCGTGGTCGAAAACTTCAGATTCCTCAAAAGGGGAATAAAGAGAAATAGAAAAAAGAGAGGATAGATTAGATTGGTATAGTTTAAGAATAGACAAAATGAATATACTAGTATAGTAAGAACTCTTAGCGGTCGTGGAGTAAAGCCACCCCAACGTTTTATTGAGGTATAAATTAGAAATATGCAAAGACTACTATCTTGACCACCAAAGAATTTACCTACGTCACAATCTAGTAACGAATGGTTTAATATGAAAAATATGAGTCAACTTATATCCATAATAATAGATTAAAAATCAAACTTAATAAATCTTCTCTTAGATGGCGGTAATATAGTAATGTTTCCAAATCTCAATGTCAAAACAACACTTTGTAGAAAAACTTAAAAAATTAAATATTTTGAAGTTATTGAATTGTAATTTTGTTAAAACCCATTAGAAAGGTTTATCGTAACGTAAAAATTAAAGGCCATGGTAAGTATTAGACGTTATTATACATACGAAGGTATTTAATCTTAATTACAATTGCAGATGATAATATGAATATGGTTTCAAAAATACCACCTTAACTCACAGGTGGATGAAAATTGAAAATGAGATTAATGTAAAAATGGTGATTTTTACAAAGGTGTATGTTAAACATTTACATGTGATTAGTAACATTATAACATTTGTAGGTTATGTAATTACGAGCTTCGAAGTTCTTCGAATATGTGCAACTGTAATTGTAATAGCTAGCAATGATGTGACCTTTCAGATGATTAAATAAATTTTAATGCAATTAATTGGTATATATTTGTGAAATACATAATTATGTTGTAATAACGCATTGATTAAAGAAAGGATAATATACGATTAATCTGTATCCGAACTATCACTATCACTTGTACCGTCAAACGGGGTGAATAGCAATAGTGGGGTGAAAAACAACAAAACTTACAAAAAAAATGTATGTCACCTATTAAACTGTAAAACTAATTGAGAGGGGTAATTTCTTTCTTATGAGTTGGTAATACTGTAAATATTAAGAGAAATATTTTTTTATACGGTTGGCAGCATTGTGAGTTGTTATTTTCTATTATTACAAAGTGGTTTCGTCTTGTCTTCTATTTGTGGATCATCTAAACTTTGCATGTAAGTAATATTTAAAACTACTTATGAATTTCAACTGTACTATTTTTCTATGCCTTATATATCTGTAGAAGTTATTACACGCTTTAATAGTGCGTAACGAATGCAGTTTTTCAGAATTTTTTTGCTTTTTAGGTTAAGGTACATATTTTAACAGAAAAAAGAAATTAATCCAGAGGATATAAAGAAAGCTGTCTCAGACATAGCCAATGGCACCAGCCTTAGAGTTGCATCAAGTAAATACGGCATCCATTATAGTGTCCTTTATAGACATTTCAAAAAAGGTGGTATAATTAAAAAAAGAGGGGTAAACCGCTTTATCTGAAGAGGAGGAAAGACACTAGTGAGTCGGCTGATTATTTGTTCGGAATGGGGCTATCCTATTGATTCGTGGACCTTAAGAATCATGATTAAGGAATCTCTTGATGATCGACAATCAGGACTATTAAAAAAATCAAAGACAATTTGCCTGGTCGAGATTTTGTTTACTCTCTTTTGAGTAGAAACAAGGCTGATTTGTCATTAAGGTTATGCCAAAACATTAAACGGGCCAGAGCGGTATCACTCCAGAAACTATTAATGATTATTTTGACAGATTAGGGAACATTCATTAATAACGTTAGCACAATTTTGCTGTTTTCTGACCCCCCCCCCATGTTATCTGGCGTTATCATTACAATAACTACCCCGTTGATAACGTTAACATAATTATTCAATTAAAACATCTAGTGTTAAATACGAGTATTAAAAAAATACCGAATTTAGGATGTAGGTATCTTTTATAGGTAATGTCAAGGGTAATATGTACCTACTTTATTTTTAAACTTTTAAAATACTTCACCAATTGTTATCTACATGGGGTGAAAGTCTGTTAAATATAAATAATGCGCAACTACAAAATTCGATAAAAAAGAATTTTATTTCTATGAATATAAAACATGAGATAAAACATAAATATACCACGCAATGGTTTTGAAAGTATAAAATAAACTATATCACGCCGTCTGTTTCCAACGACTCCATTAAACTATCTGACGTTCGTTTTCGCAATTCTCCCAAATTGGAGCCGTTGCTTCAGAAACAGCAATTATGGGACATGGAACATCCATGTCAATGTGGTCTGCTTTGATTCCATCCAAATCGCACGCATCTTCATCTATCCAACATAACTCGTCATTTACGATCTCTATCATCAGCTCTCTCTGACGTCTGGCAGCTACCCGAAGAGGCCTTACCGTTAAATTTGTTAAAGGCTGAAATGAGGTTTCTCCAACGCAACCTCAAATGTATGTTTTCGAACAGCTGTTGCACTGCAATGGTAGATACCACAGCCGCGGCAGATTCGCTGATCGAAGACATTTTCTACTGCGGTGCGGAACTTCGTTAGAAACGCATCATAAGGAATTTCCTTTGCTTTCAGATACATTTTGGAAACATTTTCTGGAATTTTCATCTTTCCTTTTACCAGATGAGATTGAAAAAGGGATAAGTAGTTTCCTGTTGTTCTTCGCTGGTTACTTGCAGACCGTCAATAACTGGAACAGGCGGGGAAAAATCGATCTGGAAGAGCGAGATTGAGCGCCAATCTCCACAGCATGTCTTTTCATTACAACGTACAATTTGACAAACAAAAATACTGCGAGGAGCGCATGTGACGAACTTTCCACTCCTCTGCGATATGATGAGTTATTTCTCGTTTGGTTTCTCCAGGGGAAATATATTGTGCAGTTACTGATAGTTATCAATCGTATCTCCTTTCCAGAGTTCAGCTAAAAGATTTCCTGCCGCCATAAAGTTTTGGACCTCTTTTTTCATCGACTGTTTTGCCAGAGGAATCCAAGTGATCTCCAAGTGTCGTGTGGAAGCAAAACACCTGCCAACTTCCTACTCAGCGGAGCCATTCGACGCTCAACAGCGTTACAGGCAGACCGACCGGGAGCATTTGTTGCTAGAAAAAGTCCGTCAAGATTAAACTTTTTGAAAGTTTCAATTGCCTGTTCTTGAACTTTTTCGTATCGTGGGTTTTCATCAGGTCCACCATCAGTAAAAATAACTAGGACAGGTTTTACGGATCCGTTCTTCATTTTTGTAATTGTCGTAAACTCTGGGAGATTCAGTAGTGTTTCAATGTCGAAAGCATGAGAAATAGCAGTAGAGGAATCGTGCTTTCCTGAACGTACCGCTATATATGTAGGACCAGAATATGATATTCTATTTACATCGCCAGGTTTACCAGGGTTCAGGACAAGTCCAGCATAAACACTTGGAATTAATTTGTGTCTGGGAGCTTTCACAAAGTCGTGATCGGAAGTCGTATGCGATATTCGACGTGCATAAGTAGAGGACTCTGTTTTGTAGCAGCTGTGAGACCAATTGAACGCGACACTTGCCGTCTGCGGATAACAAGAGTACCTCATCCTGTGATAGAGTTGCAGCCAATTCCTTAATGTGCTCGCAGATTGTTTTCGGCACGACACAACCGGACGGGAACAGTTGTGTGATGTCTTTGGCCTTCATTCGTTGTGGTGTCTCGAGGAAGTAGCCGTAAGTATGTCGCAGACCTACTTAGTTTAAAGCCCATTCGAGTAAGCTCCTTGTGCATGTCGTCCAGTGTTCGCACGGAACGTAGAGATTCACATCGTCGGCGTTCGTCAGCACTTGACCCCGGCGGTTGTTAGTTTACGGATTGCATCCAATAAATCAGGCTGCTCGCGTTCAATTGAAGGGCGACCGGGACCGGTAGAATAAACTTTTACAGTGCGCAACACTGTTTTTGAAGCAAACGAGGTTGAAGCACTGATTGTACTTAAGAGTCTTGAACACCTGTTGTTTTTGTCTACTAGCTTGTTAAACTATTGTATTGGCAGCAGGTTCTGTGAACAGTGTTAAGACGTTAAATATTCCAACTCACTAAGTTCATTTTCGACTGAATTTAAAATACCTTAGCATTTGATACTTCCGCCAAGCCGTCGAATATTCGCTGGGATTTCACTAGGATAAGATTCAATCGATCGGTGTGACTTAGTAATATCGCAAAGATCGAAGTTTGATCTTGAGCGGAGTATGCCTTTAACCTTTTGGATGAAGGCGAATTAATTAACTACTTCTATCATCAGGAAGTGTATCAGTAAAAACAGGTTATATAATCGGTATCGGTAGTTAACTGAGTAATCTGCGAAACTGCAACTAACACTTGGTAACGATAACGGTAACGTGGTATCAGTCTGTTTCAGAATCAGGGCATGTCGGAGCAGAAACCTGGGAAAATTAATATTAAATTTCCAATTTTATAATTTTAAAACATCGAATAGGTATTCGATCTAAGTACACATTAAATTAAAGCATGTAAAACTATTTCAACTTTGTACTCAGTTGTTATTTAATAGATAGAAGTATTGAAATTTGGTACAGTTATACGTCGCATGAATGATTAAATTTCCCAGAAAAGCTAGAGTTATTAATAAACACTAAGGCTTGTTTGTAATTTCAGTTTCATACATAAAATTATAGTTATTATATATTCGATTTAAATACAATAATAAACGAAACTTAAGATTAAAGGACATTATTATCAATAATTGTGCTTTTTAATATATTACGTGTATACCTACATTTTACAATATAATGATACATCGTTGGCTTTCTCAGAAAGAAAAAGACTCTAGGGGAATAACAAACTATTGAAAAACAAAGCTGCATAAGCAGTTAAATGCTATAATTTTAATGAAATTAAATTATGAATTTTCTATGTTGTAGTATGTCGTATACAGAATATTCTTTACGATAAATGCAACGTTGCGGTTTATTATAATGCAGAATGTTTATACACGTCTTATTTGCAAAATTCATGCAAAATGTAGGTACTTAAAATACGCATACAAATTTAAAACAACAATTTGATTCTTTTCTCGTAGAAATGATCACTTTACCTTTGCCCAAAATGTTTCAATTTTCTTTTGTAAGTCCACCTTTACAAGACTTATCAGAGATTATGAAGCGTTAAATTCAGTCACATCTTCGACGCACATAATGCATCTTTATTTCTTTTATCTCCAAAGTGTCCATTAAAAGCTCGTTACACTGTTTCTGCAGAGAGCTGCTCAGTTTTTGTCCGCTCTATTTGTCATGGGTTCTATAAGCTGTACTAAAATTCACTGTAAGACATTTTTAAAATAGTGGCTTCAACAAATAACTGCAGTTGAATAACTGATTAGTTTTTACTCTTTGCTAACGTTAACAATTCCTATATCCCTCCCCTCTTAGTTATCTTTAATTATCATTAGTAACAACCCCTACCCCTTAAAAATGATAACGTTATTAATTAATGTTCCCTTAGGAAAATAACTTGTTGACATTCCTTCATCAAATATCGTCAACTACGATGAAACTAACCTTTCCGACGACCCTGGCCGAAGTAAAATTATAACGAGAAGAGGATGTAAGTATCCAGAAAGAATCATGAACTGTACTAAAAGCTCCGTCTCCGTCATGTTCTCAGCTACTGATGATGGTCACATGTTGCCGCCTTACGTAGTCTACAAATCCACAAACATGTACGATAGTTGGCGAGAAGGAGGACCTGTTGGGTGCAGATTCAACAGGACCAAGAGTGGTTGGTTCGACAACTATTGCTTTTCTGATTAGATTGAAACCATAGCACTTCCATTTCTTAGGCGTTTGGATGGTAAAAAGTCGGAGACAACCTAGCTAGCCACCTGTCATTAGACATCATCCAGAAATGTGGAAAGCATAATGTCCATTTTATATTTCTGCCCGGAAATTCTACACACCTCACACAAACATTAGACGTTGCATTCTTTCGACCGATGAAAACGGCATGGCGTAAAATTCTTCATGATTGGAAACAAGGACTTGGCCGAAATGAAGCAACCATCCCTAAAAGCAAGTTTCCACATCTTTTAAAAAAACTATGTGAAGCATGTAAATCAGAAAACATCATTTCTGGCTTTCGAAAGTGCGGCATTGTACCTCTGGATCGCAGCAAAGTCCTTAGTATGCTGCCGTCAACAGATATTTCTAGCCAATCTACAGGATCCTTAACTCCAGTACAATCTACTGCTGCTGCTATTGATGACTCCTTTAGAGAACTGTTGAACACTTTAAGACGGCAAGAAACTACGGAACCGCGGAAAAAGCGTGTGGAAGTCCCTGTTGAGCCTGGTAAGAGTGTTTCTGTTTCAAATTTTGCAATGTCAGCAGATCAGGATGCACCTGGTGGGTCTAGTACAAGTACCACTACTAATACGGTCAATGCTAATACAAAAAAACGAATATCAAAGGCCTTCAGAAAAAAAAATAAAGAACCTCTCTATCAGTCTTCATCGGAAGATTCAGACTATACAATTCAAGACAGCGATGCAGGCATTATTCTATCTGACACCTCTGCAGACGAATTTATAACCTGCCTTCCAGAACTCGATAATAATTGCCTCCAACCTGATGATTTCGCAATTGTGAAAGAGTATGGAAAAATAAAACATGTTTATCGAATGTACATTTGCAAAGTTACTCAGTTTCAAGATGACGGTTATGTTGGATTCTTTTATAAGAAAACTCTGGACAGTAATACGTGTTCACCAACTGAAGAAGAGTCTTTCTTTTCTAAGGACGAAATTGTCAAAAAATTAATGCCACCTCTTAACGTCTCCAAGTCATCTTCTCGTTTAACGAACAAAATAAGTTTTCTCGATGACATTAGCATGTTCACAATTTATTAAATTTATTAACACATTCTTGTATTTTAGGTTTTAAGTTTCACTTATTTGTGAAATTTGTTTTTTCATGTTTGATTTACTGATTTTTTCTTTAATGTGAGTCATTTTATATCCAATAAATTTTTTGTTTAATCAGAACGATGTTTCTACTCACCCTCAGCATTACTAATTGTTTCTTTTCACCCTACAGATTCTGTAATAGAAACAGAATAGAAAAACCATGCCTGTTTCTATTGACCCCACTCTATGGGGTGTATAGAAACAGTATGTTTACATTTTTTATTTTTTTTATATTTTACCTAAAACCAAAACTAATATAGTAGGCTTGTAAAGGATGGCAAGAGACATAAATCAAGGTAAGTTTCAATTCCATATGTATTAAAATAAGTGTCGATTTTCATGGTCAAAGTTCAAAACTGTTGCTATTCACCCCATTTTACGGAAACGTTAATAATCATTTCGTCTACTGTAAAATATAGCACTTCCTCACGTTTATACCATTGTTTTATAATCTCTGTATGGCGTACACAATTAGCCCATATATATTGATTACATTGTTGTAAAGCTTCGTTCCACATACTACTTACATTTTCGTCTTTGTAGCCATCTCTTCCTATGTGCTTGTCATAGTATCCTTTAGCATGTGCCCATATTAGTTCAATTGCATTGAATTCACAATGATAAGGTAGCAATCTTAATACGTCATGTCCGTAACCCATTATTTCATCTACCTCATATCGTTTTACTATTCATTGTGATTTTATTAACGAATAGAGCTCGATTTTGAATGAGATGGAATCATAATTAATGTTATTTTTTATTAACCATGAAATCAATTCACCTTTCGTCCAAGACGATGTTGGTAGATTTCCATTACCATGGAATGGCAAGGCGCATTATCTATTATAATTAATGGTGCTTCTAAATTGTTTAGGAAATTTTCAGTGAGCCATTTTTTTTAAACATATCCCCATTCGTTTTACCATGGTAATCTTCTTTCAATAACTTCGACATAAATAGCAAAGAAGCATTCTGTACAATTCCTGCATTAATAACTATAAATCTTTTACCATCATATCCTTGAGGTTTTCTTACATTCTTTACATCATCATCTTGCCATGACTTTCCCGGATTTCCTTTTGAGTAGATCCATGTTTCGTCAATAAATACTGCTTGCCTACAAATTGGTGCATTGATTTCTTGCATGTATTGTTTCAAAAACTGAGTTCTCATTTCAGCTATATTTCTTTTTTCTAACCTTTTCGATTACACTCTTTCTGGAACTCGAACGCCATTGCATGTAAGGCACGATTTAAACTTCTGTCACATAACAGAATATGGGTGTTACAAATTTCTGCATTTAAAGTTGCAACTGTGACATGTTTTTTTTGTAAATAATACAATTTAGACTAATGTAGAAGCTATATATAATTATAATACACTCACTTTGTTCGTACATATTATATAAGGTATTCCTGATGGACATCTTCGAGGTATCTGTAAGATCTTCGGATTTAACTTTCTTATGTGGCCGTTCTTTACCCGGACTACACAGAATTGGGTTGAATTTTGTCTGAGACTTGATATTTTGCACTGTTGTGAGAGATATACTCAAGGCATTTGCCTCACGTCGTAAATTTGAGATCACTATTAATTCAGCTTAAGACAATTTTAAAAAACGTACCTCTTTGACACTAGAGAGGGGTATTAAAGGGCCGTTGTTTTCTGTCTCCTTTTCAAAATATTACAAGAAATCCAGCACAAACTGTTGTGCTTGTGTATACAACGTTTTACCTTGTATAGACATTACGAGGTTTGGAAAAGCTAACAAAGATGTTGGAATAAACGTAAATGATTGAACAAAGCGAAGAGTTCTGAAAAGAACTGCTTTGAAAATTTATAATGAAAAATGAAATATGGAAACGTAGGAAATATGAAAGAAAATATCAAGTGGTAACACTCAAAAAGAGGTTATGTCATAAGAATAACAAACTAGGTTAGTCAAAGCAGCATTTTCATAAACATAGTAAGACAAAAATTACAACAAGTATTTATAGGTCATCTCTTTTCATTGTGTTTAAACAGCCGATAACATACTTGAAATTTTAACCATCCTTTTTTGATATGTACTTAAATGTGCGATGGCAAAATAAACGTTTTATTTAGCTAGGTGCATGTATCTTTGATGGCCAAGATAGTATTTTTAATTCATTAGGTATATTAGATAATATTATTTTTTATTCTAAGTAAATTAAAAAAATGTATAATATAAGGGAAAATGAATTCGCTTGAGTTACCACTACAGGTTATTAAGTCACAAGCCGGTAATGTAGATTCCAGATAGATTCCAAGAATGACATTAAAGTACATGTATGCATGAAGGTCGTTATTGAATCATACCAGACTCCATACATAATTAATAGACTTTAAATTACCAAATAAAACATTATAAAACTACAATGACACAGTCATAAATTTAAAGTACGTTGTAATAAAATTCCAATTACATAAGAGGTTTATTAAATATGTACTACAATCATCCTTCTTCCTCTTGACATTTTTAAATAATGGACCATGCCGTACTAATAGGAATGTAATTTTAATTTAATTGGAGAAATGTGATTTTGTTATAATTATTCTTAGCTTTATTATATTTTTTATTAATAATGGAGAGTGAAAACAAACCTGTAAGGTTCATTTCTACTTAATTTAATATTTTAACCTACAAAACGAAATGAACGGAAACTAACCTAAAAATGAACATAGTTGCCAACTATACTTTACTTACCGCACATGTCAAGTTTTGTAGCAACTTTCATTAGCGCCATTACGATAATTTTATAAATTTAATTAGTTACATACTGGCACATTTGTGTCAAACTATGAACTCGTATTGAAAAAACAATACTTTCTTCTCCAATTGTTCAAATCACTATTGTTCTCTTTGCTAATATATACCTAAACAAAACAAATAACGTGCACGCAAGGTAACGCATTTAGTGGCTCCAGTAAAACCCTTTTATCATGCTAATAACGTTAACTAGTATAAATTGAGCAAAATGTATCATAATAAATTGTTAATACTGCTGTTACTACATAACCATCACTTTGTTTGTACAATGTTAAGTAGAGCCTGTTCAGGCCCACAATCATAAAAAAAAAACTATTTTAAAATTATTAAAATTACGTAATAATTCCTATTCTTTGGAATATGTTAAAATGATTGTGTATAATACTAAAAAATTAAAGAATAAATCAATTTTTACCTACAATTTCAAGACTCATTTATAAAATGCATTAACATATGGACTGTAATACTTTGTAGTAAGTAACTACAGTTATATTTAGGACGTCCGTTTTTATAACAGGTTTTCCATTAATAAAAATAGACTTTATGAGTAATTTCTTTTCGCTTTTTAAACTGAAGGCAAGTTTTCTATTTCCTTCCACGACACGATTGAAGGCCACTAATCAATTATACCTTATTTAAAAATTAATGAATGAAACATTCAATCGATGTTTCTATTTGTAATTAGAATAATCTATAATATATAATTTAATGACCTTTATAACTGTTTTTTTTTATACCAGAGAGATTATCTCGTAGTTGAATGCAAACAAATAATCTAATAATTAACTTAATTGTGACACAGTTACTATTAGAATTACCATTATATTATAATTGGATTGTCTTAAACTTGTTTTAATATTTATATTTATTTTTGTGTAAGCTTTGAAGATTACTTGTTTCTTAAATAGCACCGTTACATTAATTATGAAAGTATTTTGCTTTCATGATTATTATGTTCGTATATTTATTTCCTGGAATTGTTATAAAAAAGCTTGGACGTGTAAGATGCACTGAGAAAAATTACTTATAACGATTAACTGTATATGGAGTCTCTGTATTTCGATTTCCGAAAACGATTATCTGCATTCTATACTAATTTGCTTTAGAGTATTTTTTTAACATGAATAACGTTTTATTTGGTATAAATGTCTTACTCCATTGAGGTAAAAGTTTTAAATAAACGCTGTAAATGATACAGTACTGGTGGATAACATGAAATCTACATTGCGTGTTTGTACATATTTAAAATAAAGTCTGGAACTGGGATTGTTTTTCAAGTTTAATTATTTAGTCATTTTTGAGCAACTCATATTGTGCAAATTAAAATTGTTGATCTGATATTAGCGAATGTATGTTCGTTTATTAATGCAGTCTTCATAATGATCACAGTTGGAAAGTGGATTGTGTTCATACAATTTACCTAACTTCGTTTTGATGTTTTGGATTTAACAGTGCAGTTCACACTATTACATTTATGTAGTTCTTCTTTTATGAATTGCGGAGATTATAGATACGTTCTAGAAATTGGAAACTATAAATATTTTCACAGCATAATAAATTAACAAATAATATCATATGAATTTAAAACATTAACTACAGGATAATGCTTGGTCACAATAAAACTGTGCTAATTACTCACTTCGATTATTTGAGTCAATAAATTTCATTAAATAAGTTACCTATCATCCTCGGTAAATGATAATAGTCAAATAAACATATAGAATATGCAAAAGTAAATATAAGGCTGCTATACTATTTAACCGTATACGAAAATGACAAACTACGAAATCTAATTTTATTTTAGTAAAGATTGGCTAGATCTGTAATAGATGAGATATTATTCATCCACTTGAAAGTGACAAACCAGAACACCCTCTAACCGACGAAAGTTCACAACGAAAAAAAATTTAATAAAATTTAAAAAAAGCGTGAGAAACCCCAAAGTTGTGAAACATTTTCATTTGAAACTGCTAAAAGTATTGACAGCTAAAAATTTGACCTACCAATTAACTATCTAGTTAAATAATAACAAATGTAACAAAGAAATAATTTTCCGTTACTATTTAACATCTGTTCATTATTGTACATTGGAAACAAAATGTGTATCTCAATTATTGGTTGAGTTCATCTCTTAGTGGTATTCATCAAACAATCTGAAATCTAATTAAATTATTGTCACCTAGCATTCCCATTTAATTTTTATTCTTTATTATTATACACAGTGTCCTTTAACAAATTTTCCCATCATTAATTATTTGCTAATTATACTGTGTTAATCAAGTTTTGCAGAAATCTTCAAACAATGAAATTTATATCCCCTCCGACGTTTATTTAAAAAACATCGAAAGTTTTTCTACGTCAGAGTCCCTCCGGACGTTCCGCCAATCCTGACCTGAAGAACCCTGCAAAGAAGCCGTCCCTGCCTGCCGCGAATTTCTATAAAACCGCTACCGTACTAACTGCTTCTGTGTCGGGCCGTTGCCGCGACAGCTTGCTACTAGTGCGCCGATCCGTTCCATTGTCGACTTCCTGTTTTGTGTCGGGCCGTTGCCGCGACCACTTGCTCGTCGATCCGTTCCGTTGACATCTGATTGTACCCAAAGCCGTTCCGCCGACGCTACCTGTGCGTCGATCCGTTCCGCCGCCGCTACCAAGACAAGCCTGACCGCGCGTCTACTGCCCTTAGTCTCGTTACTTTGTTTCGCCGACCTGTCGATCGTCACGTTTGTCAGAATATTCATATTTTACCGTCGTGCATCATTTTTCGAGATACCTTGACAACTCCACCTGAAAATCTGCTCTATATAACCGAGATGCTGGTTAATGTACTCTGCGGTTCAAGCCACGTAAGTTTTTATTGCACAATGTTACAATACGCAGATTGAACGGTGTTACGCCGGGCTAAGACGCCCGTGGTCATCTTTCATTTACTCCGGTGAAGAAGGTTATCATATTTTACCGTCGTGCCATCATTTTACACAGCGCAACTTAGTCCGACCTTGTACAACTCTTCACCTGAAATCTATTACTGCTACACTCATACGCCGTCCACAAGGCAAAATAAGGATAAAACAAGTAAGCGCTTCAGCCACCTGCAGTAACGTTTATTGCACACGCGATTTATCAGCGAATACGCAGGATAGTTGAAGACGTTGCGTGCTCGCGTCCGGAAGGTTCATATAACTCGCCAAACGTAATAACCTTCATACATCCGAGCACGATTCGCGATAAATTGAATAGTTTTCTCACTCAACAAGCTCCTGAACCAGCTCAGTCCTGATCGAAACGCAATAAATCCGTCTTAAGAAATTCTGCTCAGAACCTGTACTGTAACAGTTCAGTTTACCTGCACCTGAAAATCCATAAACGAAATCGTCCAGAAGGTTTAACACTCATAGTGCCTTACTTCAAAGGCAAAATAAGTGTAATTAATATCTTAAATAATTAGACCGTAATTTCTTTAAATCTTCGATAGTAAGTAATAAAATTTATACCTGTTCAATTATACGCGAAATCGCAGTCGTTTAGTAAAAGCATTTTCATTAGTTAATCAACCAAACCGGTACAAATTAATTAGAATCTTTAAATCCACGATTGTAAATACTAAATCATAAAAGTTAAAATTTGATAAACGGAAATATAACAATCCCTTTCATAGAAATTCGAGGAAGAAGAATGCATTTATTCTGTATCAAAGCCAACTAACTAAAACGTGAATATAAAAATCACATGCGCATAAGCTTTACTTTAAAGTATTGATTTTCTGATTGACCTTCTAGCCAGCAGCGCGAGCATTACCCCCGATATCAGGTTAAGACCATTAGAAAATCTGTATATATATATATATATATATATATATATATATATATATATATATATATATATATATATATCTCTTAGGACCGGCTTAAGAATTAGTTAAATAATTTTAAAAGTCATTGTAGTTAGATTTGGTTATAATACAAGATACGAGGCCCAGATAGGTTAATTAAAGGTAGTATTAACCCTATTTTCACAGAAACGGCCGAGAATCCAGTAACCGAGATCAAGTGACAAATGATTATGGTTGCTGTAAAATTTAGGTAATTTAAATATTAAACCCTTGTATGAGTATCAATCAATGTGTACAGTGAACGGCCCAAACAGAATAAAAAACGAACAACCCCCTTCCTGTAAGTACAAGAACCGATTGAGCTAGTCTGAGGCAAATTAAAGTAAACATTCTATTATCGTAAGCGAAATCAGTTTACAACAGTGTGATCTAAAAATAACCAAACTTTTTAGTTATAGAATCAAACAAGCATGGTATTATGTTTCAAAGCTAATATTGTATCTACAAATTTCCATGTTAACTTACTTTAATGTTTGTGAAGCGAATCACCAATTTATCCATACAGCTGTTTATAACCATCGGTTTCGTTGGGATAGATTAAGCAAGCTGGTGTTTCAAGACTGCTTGAATAGCTGGAACGTCCTCGGAAAAAGCCCCTTTCATTGCAGTTTTCAGTTTTGGGAACACAAAATAGTCACACGGTGATAGATCAGGCGAATACCGAGGTTCGTCGATGACACAAATCTGTTTTTTCATAAACAATTCGTTGATTTTTTGGTCTTGTGAGGTGGTGTATTATCATGCAATAAAAACAGCTGTTTTCCTTCTGGATATTCGGGTCTAACACGAACAACTCACGACCACAAACGATGTAAAACTTGTAAATAGTATTCTCCATTAACAGCTTCACCTTCTGGAATAAATTCCTTGTGAATAATACCCTTGGAATCGTAGAAAGTTATCAACATTGGCTCGTCTTTCGACTTCAATTCTGCAGATTGTCGCTTAGTTTGAGGATCATATTTAAAACACCATGTTTCATTACCAGTTATGATCGAATCAAGAAAATCTGGATCGTTTTTAGCTGTTGAAATAATGTCTTTGCAATGCTATACACGCGCGATTTTTTGATCTTCATTTAACTGATGTGGAACAAAACGTGCACAGACCTTTCTTTTAACCAAATCTTCAGTTAGTATTGTGTACATTGCATAGTAAGTTGAATTTAATTCTTCTGCCAGCATTCTCACGGTGAAATTTGCATCGATAGCTATCATTTCACGTACTTTTTTCCACTAACTCAGCAGGATTTGATGCTTTTGGCCGTCCTGGTAATTGACAAATTTAATTTAAATCGTCACGACCATTTTTAAATCGTCTAAACCATACGTGTAAATTTGAGTACGACACATACAATCATCATCATCAACTTTTCTTACAATTCGTAAGTCTCAGCAAATTTTTTGCCGAATTTAAAGTAAAATTTTATATTTGCTCTTTGTTCCACAAAAACTACTGTCATTAAAACGTGCGTAGTTTTGTAACCTGTCAACCGATTAGCATTTATGTTTCATTAAAAATTCGGCTATTTTTATATCATACTGTGTATTATGTTGCCACATGTGCGACATATAATGTTTATGTTTAATATTACCTTAATTTTAACTACATACGTTAAATCAATGCTGTAATAACTTCGCACGCTTAATTACTACGGCATTTATTTCAAGGTTTAGGAAAAAAACACAGCAAACAATCTGGAGATACAAGAGTTAAAATTAAGATAACTGCAGATTGTTTTCTTACCTCTTGAAGTTATTTGGATGTTTATATGTTTCAATAGATTCTCGATAATACATAATAGAATAAAACTGAGTTTGCCTTCAAACGAAAAAACTAAAAAAAAAAATCTAATTTAGAAACAAATGTTTAACACATAAATGTCTAGCAGTAGTGATTTTTGGTGATGGTGAAGTTGCGGAGTAAAAAATAAAGGGGGTTAATTTTATTATTGATCGTCTGCAACTAAAAAATGTTTAATGAGGTTGCATTTAAATTTCACATGTGTCTAACACGTAAATATCTAGACCCCATTAGTGATGGTGAATGCCCCTGATAGAATAAAACCGAGATGCGTGCTTATAGACTCTAAGTTTGTCTCGAGGCATTCGCAAGCTCGGGGCTCACTCTCTAACCATTCCGACGACGCAAGAGTTGCTCTTAAGGTCTTTACTTCCTCGTTCTCCCTGACCTGCAACAGTTTGAGAGACAACCACATATGTACGTAAGGCATTTGCGATCTTGAGGGCCCACTACCTAACCGCTTCGACGACCTAGGAGTTGCTCTCAAGGTCTTTACAGTCTCGTTCTCTGACCTACAACAGTTTGAGAGACACCACGTTTACATAAACTAGACATCACTTACAGAGACACATACATTGGAAAAACGTAGAATAGCGTTTTGCTCAACGTCACCTTCTTCGAACACGTCAGAGACCAAGGAGATTTTCTAGTGTACTCACACCAAAAACCCCTAGCAAGCACGAGTATTATGCTGGTTTGCCATGATGGATATTTACAGATATACCTCCACTTACACACCGCCGCAGGCAAAAAATAAAGCCGGGTCAAGATTATGACTTTCATTTTCTGTCTTGAAATCTTGAGGTAAAATTCAGTCCGACAAATGATACTATTAATATTTACGTAACGTAAGTGTCCTTTTTATAATTATTTTCCACTACATAAACAGATAGAACATTTCCTGTAGTTAAATAGGTATTCTGTTTTGTATTTTAATAACGAATACTTTCCTGTTAGTTTTGTTAAAAATCCATCACCGTTTAACGCTTGTGAAGTGTTTCGAGATGCCTGAAGACCAGTAGTTTCAGCGCCAGTTCACTAATTTTATGTGCGAATTTCTAATTATCCAGTATTACTTAATCCTGGTTAACTGTACGTAGTAAAACTTAAATACATTACAACTTGAACATAAATCATTTTCTAAATATTTTATTCTAAACGAAACTAAACTCGTTTCACTTTTTAAAAAGCCGGTTAATAACACTTTCTAAAACACGATAAACCTTAATGAAACATGATATTATTTTGATCGTAGTAACTGCAAATGAAATAATATAGTGTGTTAGAGAATTTGATACGCTTTGCACTTTTGAAACACCCTGTACATTACGAATGTATTTTCAATATGCATTTCGAAAACCTAATTTTATTTAAATCAAATAATTTAGGCAAAATGTTTCGTTTCAAATAACGTGAATATCCCTTATTAATGCAAAATGGCATACAAGAAAGTCCTATAAGATTATTTAACATATCTTAATATGAGTAAGTGCATACATTTATGTAGTGCCGGTGACAACACTGCGCCGTAACTGTTACCACAATAAAATTTACACACACGACTTCTGGGTAGCCTCGCACGTGAAGACGGATGCTCAATGATTTCTGAGTAGACAGACATTCGGTCTGTTAGCTCTGATCGAGATGGGTGTAAATATACTATTACAAATTGACAAAATTGAACATAAATCGAAAAAATCTTAATCATTTCTTGCAAAGTGGGAAATTTAAAATCATTACATTGAGTCAACTTCATTTCTGATAATGCGGAAATATTGTACTAAAGAGTAGGTCAAAAACCTAATTACCAATCTGGTCCCTTTCACCACATTTTTTAACTTAATAAATTTAAAGCCCACGTTCGCTTAGAACATGTCACAGCAGCAGTTGCTGTATTTGAGCCACTCGATTTCCCACTACAATTTTAGAACTTGACTCTGCTTTCAATCGGCCTAACACAATAGTAGAGCCCCGCCAGATCTTTACAAATAAATAATTAAAATACAATTTGGCTTTGGAAACGAAGAACGAAAATATAATATTTAAAAACATTTTCCACCGATTTAAAATCAATTTAGCCAAAAATAAAATGCCGCATATGAAAATGTTAACTTTCACGATTATCACACATAATTAAAACACTTATCTTTTGGGTATTAAATCCTATATTTTTATTTATCTTTATATAAATGTATACGTATCGATAACAATTACAGTTATCGTCCTCAGTAAATGTCAATTTCATTAATTTATTTTGGCATCTTAACTGTAATTGTTATCGAAACGTATAAATTTATATAAAGATAAATAAGAAATACATGATTTAATACGTAAGTATTTTAAAAAGCTTTATAATCAAGTCCAATATCAGTTCTAATTTTTTTCAAAGTACAGGGTGCCTTTTAAGTCTATTTTACATAGCTTAGTTAAATGTAAAGGTGATAGACGTTGATTAACATTTACGTTGTTTGGATTTCTGCGTCTACATAAAAACCTTTTTGTATTATTTTTAGAATTCAAGTTATAATCAATATTCATTTAACGCAGTCATCGAATTTAATTGGTAGCCTTTAATTTTATAATTTTTTTGTATCCTCTTTGTAAACATCTTTTTTTGTGTAATTAACACCTGGCGATACATTTTTTAATGTCAGGTGTTAGAGCAGAAGGTGATATTTTTATTATTATCAAAACTTTTTTCTCCAGTTAAATGTCGATTTTAACTTAATCAAGGCCATCAAGGGAATCTTCTAATACGGTTAATCTTTTAATAAAATAAACACATTAAAAACAAATATTTCGACTCATTACGTTTAACATTTTGAATAAAGTGATTTTCGCACACAATTTCATTAAAAGGTAAAATTCGTTTCCGAACTTAGAAAACTGACATTGCCAATTGTAAAAATATAATGACACTACGATACGACTAAACTTGACGATATCCAACCAAACTTGTTTTTTTGCTTGGACAGCCAGGATCTACCGAGATCTTACCGTCACAATAAATCCCAAACGTTACCTAAACCTACTAATTAACCAATTTTGTTACCTTACTAGTTGCTACACGAACTACTAACACGGTAACAAAACAATTTAATAATGATTGAATCGACTGCAACTTCTTCATTTTCCTGGTTATACTTAATAAAATTGTCCAGATTTAACAATTCTTTTAAAGGACTGTGCATCAATACCCATTTCAGATCATGTTTTAATAACATCTCACATGCCGAAACATACTTTTATTTTTTATAATAGAAGCAGCATCAGTCACTCCTGTCATTTTT
Organism: Vesta saturnalis; assembly: GCA_036346205.1. Classification (NCBI taxonomy): domain Eukaryota; kingdom Metazoa; phylum Arthropoda; class Insecta; order Coleoptera; family Lampyridae; genus Vesta; species Vesta saturnalis. Next base: position 5,539,134 of record JARFJB010001442.1, read on the forward strand.
TGAAAGTATTGTTTATGCGTTTTTGTTTTACTTTAAAAAAAAAACAGTTTTTTTCAAAACTATGTACAACTTGCACAGTGAATTATCGGTAATTTATATAAAATACACAAAATTTTAGATAAGCAACTTAAATCTCAAGCGCATCTCGTAGTTATAAAACATGTGAAGAAGTAATTATTTCACCTAAACACTATAATAAAATACTTCTTTGGATTTTAATGGTGTACTTTAAATTATACAATCTAAACGTTTCATAACTTACAGTTTCTGTATAGTAATTTTGTTAAAAATTGTTAAAGATGGAAACAATTTTGCAAATTTGAAAATTAAAACATAAACTAAGCCTGCTATTAGTATTTTAATGTAAAGTGTTTTAAAAATATTGTGCAATGGGAACGTCCATCAACTGCTAAGACTTGTCCTATTTAAGACTTTAGCTAGATTTAAGTAAATTATTCTACAAAATTTATATGAAAACTAGTTGACAATTTATAAGCCAAGTCGTGCAAATATCTGTAGTTATGAACGTGCTTAATTATTTTAAACGGAACGTGACAATCAAGGAGCTCTCGTTCCATTTGAACCTGTTATGCAGGTATGTAGTACATTATTGTGTAAAATATGATACTTCGAAGGACTACTTTTAGCGCACGTCTGAATCATGTGGGGTTAGTATAAATATAGCGGAGAAAACGTACGAAATCTAAGTGCACTGAAGTTAATGACTATGTGAAGGATGCTGTATAGAAAAATTTAAAAACGCATTCCAAACCAAATGTAAATACAAACATGCAAGACATGTCTAGTACTATGGCTGCTTTCGTAGGTATACATGTTACGCTGGCATCATTACAGAAAGAATTAAGCAATAGTTAAGTTTTCGATTTCAGTAGATCAAGTTTAAGATGTCTGTCACATTCCGTTAGCTTTTCATCTGAAGTAGATGGTGCTAGGAGGTACGATTCAAAGAAGAAAAATTGTACAATTTTGTATTCTTAGTTGAAACTTGGATTTTCAGTCGAAGATCGCACAAAAGAAGCTGGCATGATAAATCTAAGGAAAGCGCAAAGAAGAAAACGATGGGTGAAGAAAAAAGGTTTGTTGTAATTTAATTATTACATAATAATTCCTAATAACTGTATTTTTTAGATTTATAGTTGTTCATGCAGGTAATGAAGATGGATTAATTTTTCTACAAAGTCACAAAGTGCAGACTATCATGCGTGCGGAGTTGTTTACAAAATGGTTTGAAAATAATTTAATTGCAAACTTAAAAGAACCGTCTTTAATTGTAATGGCGTAATGGGCAATGCTAGTTATCATCTCAAACTTCTAGAAAAAATTCCAAATAATTGATCTAAAAAGGAAGTAATGTGTAAATTTCTATTAAAGCGCAACATAGCTTATGAATCTAGCATGTTTAAAAAATGATTACTGCAATTAGTTGCAGATAATGCGATACCAAAGGTTGCGAAACAGATGAAATAGCGTACAAGTGTGGACACAGAGTATTACGGTCACTGTCAGGTTCATCCAATTAAACTGGTGTGGGCAAATTGCAAAGAACACTATAACAAAAATATAGGAAGACACAATTCCAAATTTAACGATGACTATGTAAAAGAAATATGGATGGAATCCTTGCAATGAATTGATGGGACATATTGGCAGAAATGCATTAAACATGCCGAAGTGTCTATGTTAGAGTGGTGGGAAGTTGAAAAACATGTTTACATAACATCTTGTTAAGTCTACAACAGGTGAACTGAATACATATACTGATTTATGTCAATTGCTTTTCATTTAACTCGGAGCAATATGAAATCTATTTAAATTATGTGCTAAATTAAAATATTAAATATCAATAATTTCGTTGAACTTCGAACTACATTACACTGTACACACTTTCTCAATAATAACAAAGAATTCGAAATAATCACAAAATGTATCGATATATTATCAAGATAATAGTATCTACAAGAATTTATGATCCATTACAAAAGCAATAATTATGCTTCTAGAAGTTGTTCACTAAATCTTGAGATTATAACAAACTAATACAACTTTTATAAAATTTGTTCCATTGAGAATGAATTTAATAAATTATAAATTAAACAAACAAAATTTGTGTTATATAGTGGATATAGTTTAAAATATAAAAAACATTCAATAATTTTCAACTTTCTTTGACTTTTATGGAAATTAATGTGGAGACATCTGCCGATAAAATATTACCTAAAAGATACTTTGCTGATTTAATAAAGACCGCCTAAATCTTAATTCGTGTAATTTTAAGACTGAGTCATACTCAACTTTATTTGAATCAAACTATATTAAGCCATAGATAGTTTGATAATGTCTATTATAACCACACATATAAGCACATTATTATGGAAACGCTAGAAAATTTAACATTTATACAACAAAAGTTATCTAGGAATTGAAACACTACTGTATTTGAACAACACAGCGTTCCCTCGTACTACGTCCATACATAAAATATATTTATTTCTTCTTGTTTTTTGTTGTCTAAAGTCTTGGTACGGAATCCTTAGTACACGAGCCCGACTCGAAAATGACCCCATTTTTTATTTTGTTGGCGACACCGCGTTGACAAATCAACATAAAATTCTATTCTCCTTGCAAAACATCCGGGACCCGGGTCATTGGACCAAAAATTACGTATAAGTAGTTGATCAGTGGACTTGTATATTTAATTTTTTAATCTGAATTTACACAGTTAGGAACTACAAATAATATATATTTGTATCACCAACGCACGCAAATAAATGTATTTTAAATGTACCTAATCAATACATTTACATAATCTATTAATCTGTTTTAACGGTCATTTAACACGTGTTTAAGTTTGCAACATATAATAAATGCACCCTTGACAAAATTGTTGTAATGTGTAATTTATATACATAGGTAAGTCCATACAGTTTTGCACAAATCCCTCAAAACGTCAATTTTTTATTTTAATTGCGCGTATTGTAAAGATTCACTGAAACTTGCACGTCATCAAACATTGTTTAATTGTAATGTACCACTTTACATTAATTTTTGGAAAGTACTTTAAGCGTAGGTATATAGTTTTGCATATAAACTTGAAGGTTCACAGCCAAAAACGTATTTACTAGGATTGGATCAAAATTTTATAAAATAAGACTTCAATAACATTAATTTCCTACCAAATGGATTTTTTATGCCTATTTTTTATGATACAAACAAAACAAGCTTCTGCGTATGCAAAATTAATTTTAGCCAATTTAGTATGATAAAACACATGGTTTAAATGTATATAAAGGTAAATAAAAAACACACGGTTTAATATCCATAAGATAAGTGTTTTAATTATGTGTGA